>JARQOD010000701.1:0-129026 GCA_033576555.1 Oophaga sylvatica
CCCCCTGAGCCTCTAACACCTCCTCCTCAAGCTCAGAACATACAGCCGACACTACCACCCCTTCCTGAAGGATAGGAATCGGGTCGTCCGTTTTCCCGGCCCCTGGGAAACTGCGAGACAAGGCATCAGCCTTTACATTCTTAGACCCCGGACGATAAGTGACGACAAAATTAAACCTGGTAAAAAATAATGACCATCGAGCTTGTCTGGAATTCAGACGCTTAGCGGATTCTAAATACAGCAGGTTCTTGTGATCAGTAATAACGGTGACCGGGTGGACTGCCCCCTCCAAAAAGTGACGCCATTCTTCAAAAGCCAATTTAATGGCCAAAAGTTCCCTATTGCCGATATCATAATTCCTTTCGGCGGACGACAATTTCTTAGAAAAGAAAGCGCACGGATGCCATTTACCAGGGGACGGACCCTGGGACAATATAGCACCCACCCCTACGTCAGACGCGTCCACCTCCACAATGAACGGCTGAGATACATCTGGTTGGATGAGAACGGGTGCCGAAGCAAAACATCTTTTTAAAGAGGAAAAGGCTTGGCAAGCTTTGTCCGACCACCTAGAAAAATCCGTCCCTTTTCTCGTCATGTCAGTGAGAGGTTTGACGACAGACGAGAAATTACAAATAAATTTCCGGTAGTAATTAGCAAACCCCAAAAAACGCTGCAGAGCCTTAAGATCCCCTGGCTGATCCCATTCAAGCACTGCTCTCACCTTTTCAGGGTCCATCCGGAAACCGGAGGCTGACACCAAAAAACCCAAAAACTGAAGTTTCTGTACGGCAAACACACACTTCTCCAGTTTGGCGTATAGTTTATTGTCTCGCAAGATCTGCAACACCTGTCTCACATGCTCCTGGTGAGACACAAGATCTGGAGAGTAAATTAAAATGTCATCCAAATATACGACCACAAACACCCCCACAAGGTGACGAAAAATGTCATTAACAAAATGTTGGAATACTGCTGGAGCAGTAGTCAGACCAAAAGGCATGACCAGGTTTTCATAATGTCCCTCTGGCGTGTTAAACGCCGTTTTCCACTCATCCCCCTCTTTTATCCTAATCAGATTATACGCCCCCCTGAGATCCAATTTAGAGAACCATTTGGCGCCAACAATTTGATTGAAGAGATCAGGAATAAGAGGGAGTGGATACGGATCTCGAACAGTAATCCGATTAAGTTCGCGAGAAATCCAAGCAAGGGCGTAGGCCTCCATCTTTTTTCTTCAAAAAGAAGAACCCCGCGGCCACAGGGGAAGATGAAGGTCTAATATGCCCTTTGGCTAGACTTTCAGAAATATAATCTTTCATAGCCTGCCTCTCAGGACCAGAAAGATTATACAACCTAGCTTTAGGCAACTTAGCATCAGGAAGTAGATTAATAGAGCAGTCATACACGCGATGAGGAGGCAACTCCCGACACCCCTCCTCAGAGAAAACATCCCCAAAATCCTCCAAAAAAGGAGGCAATGTACTAGGCACGACCGCACTGATGACTGTGTTCATGCAGTTGTTTTTGCAAAACTCACCCCATTGGCTTATCTCTCTGGACTGCCAATTAATCACAGGGTTATGTTTAACCAGCCAAGGAAGTCCCAACACAATGGGAGTAGGTAGACCTTCCAACACATAACAAGATAATTGTTCCCGATGTATTGCCCCTACCCGAAGGTCAATGTTATGAACCTCATGAACAAAGCTACCTTGGCCGAGAGGCCTGGCGTCAATGGAGAAAATAGGGATCGGTTTGACCAATACATTCAGATGCATACCTTGAGCCTGAGCAAACTGAGCGTCAACCAAATTAGCCCCGGAACCACTATCCAGAAGAACAGACAATCTCTTCACTCTAGTACCAACCACCACCTCCACTGGTACAAGGAACTGAGAAGAACCGGCGGATGAAATACATACTCCCAGGTTGTCGTCCACCCCACAACCTGGGATTAGCAGTTTTCCGGCGACTTTTTACTTAACAAGACACGGGATGGACATTCTCCAACAAAATGTCCCTCTTTCCCACAGAAAAAACACCTTCTAGTCCTGCGGCGTGCCGCCAATCCCCTACTACGAAAAGATGTCCCTCCCAACTGCATAGGCTCATCCGAACAGACAAGGGGAACCTCAACATAAGGGACTTTAGTAGTAGGTGGAGTAACAACAGGGAGTGGAGTTACCTCACCCCTCTCCCGAAGCCGTCTATCAGTACGGATAGCTAAGGCCATAGCAGCCTCCAGTGAATGAGGAGACTCATACTGAGCCAAAACGTCCTTTAATTTATCAGAAAGCCCATGACAAAACTGGCTCCTAAGAGCTGGGTCATTCCACTGAGTATCCGTGGCCCATCTACGAAACTCAGAAGCAAATTCCTCCACCGGACGATCTCCCTGCTGTATTTTACGTAATTTGGTCTCAGCAAGAGAGACCCGATCTGGGTCATCATATACCAATCCCAGAGCAGTAAAAAATTGATCTACAGACTGTAGAGCCGGGGATCCCGGAGGAAGGGAAAATGCCCAGGATTGAGGGTCCCCTTGAAGAAGTGAGATAACAATTCCCACTCTCTGCTCATCACTCCCTGATGATCGCGGCCGAAGCCGAAAATACAATTTACATGCCTCCCGGAAGGTAAAAAATTTGTCTCGCCCACCAGTGAACCTATCTGGAAGAGCTACTTTAGGTTCAACTCTGGTTTGCTCCAGGGGAGACAAAACTTTGGACTTAATGTCCGTCAGCTCCATGGATAATCCCTGCAACTGCAGAGCCAGCTGGGCTACTGGATCCATGGTAACTAGAGATAATTTTTTAAGGCCAGTGAAAATGTCACGCTGTCTAATGATATGAATACAATGTCAGTAAACTATTTATACAGGAACCACACTCAATACAACATATAGTTTAGCAACATCAGAATGTAAGTATAAAATAGATTTACCTGACACAATCTCTGCAGAACTTAGGGTTAATCTTGAGGACTTGATGAGCTGTAACAGGAAAGAGGAGGACCGGGGTCTAACCTGACCCTACACTGGGGTCCTAACTAATCCCTTTCCTTAGAGGTACTGATAATGGTTCAGAGGTCCAAGTCTCCAGCCTAACCCTGTCTCCTGTCAGACCCTGAACCCTGTAATCAGTCCTAAGAAGGATCCTGATTACCACCAAAGGGATATGGGCTGATCTCAGCTAAATACACAGATTAGACATATAAGACAGACAGGATAGCACTCACTTGTATACACACTCAAACACCGAAGGAACATAAATGGTCTGGGAAATAAACTCTAAACAAGTTGAGCTTAAAACAGCTAAGGAGCTCTCAACTTAAGTCTATACAGATTCATTCCTATCTGTGGTCTGCATGAAGGATTTCACTGGCAACTCCCAAAGCAGACAACCAGGAATTTAAAGGAAACCAATCAACAAATAATCAATTGCAGCCGGGAGAAACTGCACCCAGTCCCAGCACCGAGCACAGACAGAATTAACTCCCTAGCTGCCAAACACAAAGAAACAGCAACTCAGCTGTGAGAAGTCAAAACGTGCAACCGCGACGATCTTCGTGGCAATGCACACATGACACACGGACCGCGGAGAGTCTGGAAGGACGTGACTAAGTGAGCACCGGACTGTTCACTAGAGCCTCTGATGGTGAGGTTAGACTTGGCTCCCGATGAATGCCAGGTGCCACTCCAGGATAGACCAGCGGACATGCAGCAGCTGGACCCAGTAGGACAGACTAGATGGTGCAGCAGGCAGGATCTGCACCAGGGTGCAGCAGGCAGGCTCTGCACCAGAGTGAAGCTAGGACTGGTACGCAACCTTACACTGCTTAGACTGCTGAACAGGAAGATTGCTTAGGCACCTCCTTAGTGGGGAGGAAGCAATATATACATAATGCCCCACAAAAAAAAAACTGGCCCTTTAATAGGGTGGGAGTGCGCACTTGCGTGTCCTAAGCACATGGTTGGAGGCCCAGCTGGTAGCATGCAGAGCATGGTGAAGGGAAGAACCGACCACAGCGCGGGTGAGTGAAGTGACACGCCAGAGACCCTGCCTGTCAGAGCAGGGATCCAGCGTGGTGGTAACAGCAATTATATCATACTATAGCCTCATTTCTTTTAATTTACATTAATGAAGTCTAATCTACTCTAACCTACTCTAGTCTAGACTAATCTATTCTAGCGTATTGTAGTCTATCCTAGTCTAGTTTAGTCTATTCTAACTTACTCTAGTCTAGTATAAGCTTGTCTAACCTAGTGTAGTCTAGACTAATCTATTCCAATCTACTTTAGTCTAATCTACTTTCAGTTTAGTCCGTAGCCACTAAGCCTGACACCCCAATGTTTGCTCGTTATGTCCTATGTTATGATTTGGTAGCTGAGGAGTGCAGGTAAAAAAGGCAATACACCAGAGCAGTTGGAATCTATGAGATTGCAGTACCCTGACTAACCACCACAACTAGAGGCAGCCGTGGAGCGTTCCTACGTTGGTCCTAGACGCCTCGTCACAGCCTGAGAAACTAACTATACCTAAAGATAGAAAGAGGAAATCTATCTGCCCCGGAGCAGATCCCCAAAGAACATAGAAAGCCCCCAAACATGTAATGGCGGTTAGACAAGAAGAAATACTGACACAGACAGAAAATAGTATGAGCAAACGTTGGGGCCCAAACTATCTAAATAGAAAAGGATAGGAAGGGCACTTACTGCAATCCCAAAAAACCCTGAAAAGCACCAACTCTACTAATTTCAAAAACACCTGAGATCACACGACCTCTACCACCTAAATTAGTTCTCTGGTGTAACAAAATCAAAACAGCAGCCACTGAAAAAACTGGAAAAGCAAATGTACAAAACATCAGTGGCTGAACTAAACTGAGAGGGCAAAAGCCCCCGGAGGGGACCCTGAAGGCCCCCACAGAAGTGCAGGACAAAATGCAAGAATCAAGCACAAAAACAAAAAGAAGAAAATGTCTTATCTGTTAGCAGGAGATGCAGACACGACACAGCAGGCTACAAAGGAAACAGGAATTAAGGATTGAGACCAGAACAATTGATCACCGGCAACCCTGATGGGAAGGCGACTCCCTTAAATAAGACCAGTCAGTAACACCTGATTCCCAATCCTCACAATCTTCACTGGACAGTCCAGTACCGCTTGTAACCACCAGAGGGAGCCTCTGCTCAGAACTCATCTCAAGTCCATTCACAACAGTACCCCCCCCTTGAGGAGGGGTCACCGAACCCTCACTTGAGCAACCAGGTCGGTCAGGATGAGTTCTATGATACGCACGGATGAGTCTCCTAACATGGATGTCTGAAGCAAACACCCAAGAATTGTCTTCCTGACCATAACCTCTCCACTTAACCAAATACTGGAGTTTCCGTCTAGAAAAACGAGAATTCAATATTTTCTCAACCACAAACTCCATATTGCCCTCAACCAGAACAGGGTCAGGAGGCAAAGCAGTAGGAACCACTGGCTCAACAAACCTCTTTAACAAGGACTTGTGGAACACGTTATGGATCTTAAATGTCCCTGGAAGAAGCAAACGAAAAGAAACAGGATTAAGAATCTCCATGATCTTATAAGGTCCAATGAACCTAGGCTTAAATTTAGGAGATGCCACTCTCATAGGAATATTTTTTGAGGACAACCAGACCAAGTCCCCCACTTTGAACCGAGGACCATCAGTCCTATGCCGGTTAGCAAACCGCTGGGCCCTCTCCTGAGAGAGGGACAACCTCTCCACTACCTGGTCCCAAATCTGTTGCATACGCTCCACAACAGAGTCAACACCTGGACAGGCAGAAGCCTCCATCTGTCCTGAAGAAAATCGAGGGTGAAACCCAGAATTACAGAAAAATGGTGTAATGTATAGTGTACAGTTCCTATAGCGTCTTGTGCTTGGGTGCGAGGAAACACAGGAGACATAGGTTGAAATGAAATGACTTGTATTACTTCATACAAGCATGCTGAAAAGTTCACACAGTTTGCAGGAACAGCGACAGGAGACACAGCAGGCCAGAGTAACTTCAAGCACTACAATAAATCTCCAAAGCAGGTTCAGGATCTCTTCTCTGTACCGTAATTCCTCTGCAAACATGGATTCACCAACCAGCAGGTTTCCAGAGTCCAAAAGTGTTCCAAGGTTCCTCAGTAGGTAATAGCTGGAGTACAAGTCCAAGGCTTCCAGGAGTCAGGTCACAGACTGACTGAGGCTTGATTCAGGAGCACTGATTGTTCAGCTGAGGCTGCTTAAGAAGCAAGAGGGAAGAATCAAGGCGGGAACATGAAAACTGGAAACTCCATATTAACTGAGGGCAAGAGCTGCAGAAAGACAGAAAGCAAAATGGCCGACGGAAAACTGAGTTTCAAGGAACATGTCAACAGAGACAAAGAACCTTACAAATGGAGACATCAAAGTGGCAGAGCTAGCCCTATTATTAAGAGCAAACTCAGCCAAAGGCAAAAAAGAGACCCAGTCATCCTGATCAGCAGACACAAAGCATCTTAGATAAGTCTCCAATGTCTGGTTTGTTCTCTCAGTTTGACCATTGGTCTGAGGATGAAACGCCGAGGAGAAAGACAACTGAACACCAAGCTTAGAACAAAAGGTCCTCCAAAATCTGGAAACAAACTGGACTCCTCTGTCAGACACAATGTTCTCAGGAATGCCGTGTAAACGAACCACGTGCTGAAGGAACAAAGGCACCAATTCAGAGGAGGAAGGCAACTTAGGTAATGGCACAAGATGTATCATCTTGGAAAACCTATCACAAATCACCCAGATGACGGTCATTCTCTGAGAAACAGGGAGGTCGGAAATGAAATCCATAGAGATATGGGTCCATGGTCTCTTGGGCACAGGCAATGGCATCAACAAACCACTAGAGCGAGAGCAAGGCTTGGAGCGAGAGCAAGTCCCGCAGGACTGCACAAATTCCCTGACATCACAAGACAAGGTAGACCACCAAAAGGACCGACTAACCAAGTCTCTGGTACCAAAAATTCCGGGATGACCGGCCAACGCGGAACAATGAATCTCAGACATCACACTCTTTTTCCACTGGTCCGGGACAAACAATTTCCCAACAGGGCAGCGCTCGGGCCTATCCTCCTGACACCCCTCCAGAGCCAGTCTCAAATTGGGCGAGATGGCGGAAAGAACTACACCTTCTTTCAAAATAACAGAAGGATCAGATACCTCAGGAGAGTCCGCAAGGAAACTCCTCGAGAGGGCATCCGCCTTAACATTCTTAGTGCCAGGAAGAAAGGAAACCACAAAATTAAAACGTGTGAAAAACAAGGCCCACCTGGCCTGTCTAGGATTAAGTCGCTTGGCAGATTCCAGATAAACCAGATTCTTATGGTCCGTAAGGACCACCACCTGATGTTTGGCTCCCTCCAGCCAATGTCTCCACTCTTCAAAAGCCCACTTCATGGCCAATAACTCCCGATTACCAACGTCATAATTACGTTCAGTAGGAGAAAATTTTCGAGAGAAAAAGGCACAAGGGTTACTTTTAGAGGTCTCTGGATCTCTTTGGGACAAAACGGCACCTGCCCCAATTTCAGAGGCATCAACCTCCACCTGAAATGGCAGAGAAACATCAGGCTGCCGTAGAACAGGAGCAGAAGTGAATCTCTGCTTAAGTTCCTGAAATGCAGAGACTGCCTCAGGAGGCCAATTCACCACATCAGAACCCTTTTTGGTCAAATCAGTTAATGGTTTAACAATAACCGAGAAATTACCAATAAATTTACGATAAAAATTGGCAAAACCCAAAAATCTTTGAAGAGCCTTTAATGAAGTAGGTTGGACCCAATCACAGATGGCCTGAACCTTGACCGGGTCCATTTCAATAACAGATGGGGACAAAATGAATCCCAAAAATGAGATCCTCTGTACGCCAAAAAGACACTTTGATCCCTTCACATACAGAGCATTCTCTCTCAAAATCTGGAATACAGTTCGAACATGTTTCACATGAGAGTCCCAGTCATTAGAAAAAATCAAGATATCATCCAAATAAACAATCAGAAATTTATCCACAAAATCCCTGAAAATGTCATTCATGAAGGACTGGAAGACAGAAGGAGCATTAGTGAGCCCAAAGGGCATCACAAGGTACTCAAAATGCCCCTCAGGGGTGTTAAATGCCGTCTTCCATTCATCCCCGTGCTTAATGCGAATAAGGTTATATGCCCCCTGAGGTCAAGCTTGGTAAACCAAGTAGCGTCTTTCACCCTGGAAAACAGGTCAGAAATCAAGGGGAACGGATATTGATATTTCACAGTAATATTGTTCAAAAGACGATAATCAATACACGGCCTTAATGAACCATCCTTTTTGGCCACAAAGAAAAAACCGGCACCTAAGGGTGAAGAGGATGGTCTGATATGACCCTTCTCCAATGACTCCTTGATATAAGACCGCATAGCGTCATGTTCAGGTACAGACAAGTTAAAAAGGCGACCTTTAGGGAATTTACTACCAGGCACCAACTCAATAGCGCAGTCATAGCTCCTATGGGGAGGCAAGGATGCAGATTTACTTTCGCTAAACACATCAGAAAAATCAATCAAAAAGTCAGGAACATCCTGAGCCTGGGGGAGGCAGAAAAAACAGGAGTGTTGGTATTAACACATTGGCAGCCCCAACTGGTTACAGACACAGATTTCCAATCCAAAACAGGATTATGAGGCTGTAACCAAGGGAAACCCAGCACGATAATGTCATGCAGATTATACAGAACCAAAAATTTGCAGCTCTCCTGATGATCAGGTTCAACCCTCATTATCACCTGAGTAGAGAACTGAGGTTTATTCTCAGCCAAAGGGTAGAATCGATCCCCAGTAGGGGAATAGACTTCTGTAAGGGTATCAAGGGAAAAACGCAAAGTTTAGCAAAATCAAAATCCATCAGGTTAATAGCTGCTCCCGAATCAACGAAAGCCTGAGCAGAAAATGAGGACAGAGAGCATATCAGAGTAACAGTTAATAAAAACTTAGTCTGAACACTACCCAAGACAACTGAGCGTGCAAAACGTCTTCCCCGCTTAGGGCAGACTGAAATAGCATGAGAGGCATCACCACAGTAGAAACATAACCCATTGCGCTTTCGAAACTCATGACGCTGTGCCCCAGAAACCACTCTATCACACTGCATGGGTTCAGAAGCAGGTTCACAAGGCAACACTATTCCACGCATACTTCTCCGCTCACGCAAACGTCTGTCAATTTGAATCGCTAATGACATAGAATCATTGAGACCAGAGGGGATAGGGAATCCCACCATAACATCCTTTACATTATCTGACAGACCCTTCCGAAAAAGGGCTGCCAAAGCGTCGTCATTCCATTTGGTCAGGACTGCCCACCTGCGGAATCTCTGACAGTATAACTGAGCGTCATCAAGCCCCTGATTTAATGCCAACAAGGCTTTTTCAGCTTGATCAGTGACATTAGGCTCATCGTACAATAACCCCAAGGCCTGAAAAAATGCATCAACATCACTCAAAACAGGATCCCCAGGTGTCAGGGAAAAAGCCCAATCCTGAGGATCGCCGCGCAGGAGAGAGATGACAATTTGAACCTGCTGCGCTGCGTTCCCTGAGGACTTAGATTTTAAGGCAAAAAACAATTTACAATTATTTTTGAAATTCAGAAACTTGGCTCGATCCCCCAAAAACAAATCTGGCATGGGAATCCTAGGTTCCACAACAGGCAACCTAGCAAGATAGGTAGCAATACTCCGAACCTCAGTGGCAAGCTGATCCACACGGCCAGACAACTGTGCAAACTCCATTGAGAGAAAAAATCCTCCCCAGCACCCAGAGATACAGAGGGAAAAAAAAATAAAAAATGCAACAAACAGAAAAATATCTCTGACAACTCTGACAACCTTTTTTTTTTTCTTTCACAATATTTTTCCCTTCTGTGAGTACCATATAATTTTCAGTTTAGGCCGGTGATACTGTTATGATTTGGTAGCTGAGGAGTGCAGGTAAAAAAGGCAATACACCAGAGCAGTTGGAATCTATGAGATTGCAGTACCCTGACTAACCACCACAACTAGAGGCAGCCGTGGAGCGTTCCTACGTTGGTCCTAGACGCCTCGTCACAGCCTGAGAAACTAACTATACCTAAAGATAGAAAGAGGAAATCTATCTGCCCCGGAGCAGATCCCCAAAGAACATAGAAAGCCCCCAAACATGTAATGGCGGTTAGACAAGAAGAAATACTGACACAGACAGAAAATAGTATGAGCAAAAGTTGGGGCCCAAACTATCTAAATAGAAAAGGATAGGAAGGGCACTTACTGGAATCCCAAAAAACCCTGAAAAGCACCAACTCTACTAATTTCAAAAACACCTGAGATCACACGACCTCTACCACCTAAATTAGTTCTCTGGTGTAACAAAATCAAAACAGCAGCCACTGAAAAAACTGGAAAAAGCAAATGTACAAAACATCAGTGGCTGAACTAAACTGAGAGGGCAAAAGCCCCCGGAGGGGACCCAGAAGGCCCCCACAGAAGTGCAGGACAAAATGCAAAAATCAAGCACAAAAACAAAAAGAAGAAAATGTCTTATCTATTAGCAGGAGATGCAGACACGACACAGCAGGCTACAAAGGAAACAGGAATCAAGGATTGAGACCAGAACAATTGATCACTGGCAACCCTGATGGGAAGGCGACTCCCTTATATAAGACCAGTCAGTAACACCTGATTCCCAATCCTCACAATCTTCACTGGACAGTCCAGTACCGCTTGTAACCACCAGAGGGAGCCTCTGCTCAGAACTCATCTCAAGTCCATTCACAACAGTCCTAGGTCAATGTATCTATGATAATAAAACCGAATAGGCCAACGCTTCCTGCTGCTCTTAAGTGATGGGGAAAGGAGCATTAAGTTCCCCATTTGGTAGATATGGGTTGTATGGAAAAGAAAAGCGGGCTTTGATTAAGACCTTTCCCACCTTTGATCACATATATTGCAATATTAACAAATACTGGAGAGGGCAACGGCCACGGGTGGAGGGTCGTTTACTTTAGGGATTCAGATTTTAGATGGGCGGTGGATGGTGAAGGGCGGATGGTGAAGGGCTGGGTGATTTCCCGAATGTAAACTAAAAATCCATGAAATGTCTACGTTCTAACTCCACCAAAAAACTCAGAAATAACTAACCACCTCTCCTAACATTGTACTCATGGACTTCCAGGAAGCTGAGACCACAGGAGCTGTTTGTTAGGGCCCTCACACTTTTGGCCCTGAGTTGGCCCTGTGCTGCATGAGACATGGAGGAAACACTGAGGTCAATGTTCTTTCTAGTAAAATATCAATTCAGACTACAAAGTTTCCAAGAAATCACAGGCAACTGGTCTACAAACGGCCCCCATACCTCAGCTTCCTGGATGCCAACTACAGCTCCTCACATCTCTTGATCTTTCTGGACGTCCACCTCTGCATTATTTTAGAAGGTGGTATACTGAGGTTCTCTTACCGTCTCCTGGATCCTTAATAAGAGCTGACGGTTGTAGCCTGCAAGGAAAGAGTGTCACAGAAATATCAGTGCAAGATACAGTATGGATACCAGCGCACCTCCACCCACCACCGGTGTGCAGTGTGGCACGTGGAGGGAGGTGGGTGCACATCTATGATATCGGGAGGACTTCCAGCCACTAGAACAGTGATACTTTATTTCACTCATTGTTATTTCAGAAGCCCTCGGGTCTGACATTGTATCAGTATCTTGCTTACCGTGCTGCTGAATATGGGGGTCTTTGACATCCTCTTCTTTATCATATCCATTACCTGGAACATAAAATGCACAATACAGTAAATATTTTTCATTCTAGTCTAGTCTAAATCTACTGCAACCCAACCAAATCTAATCTAAACTAAGTGAAGTCCAATGTCATTAAATCTAGTGTAATCTAATCTAATAGTCTAGTCTAATCTAGTGTAGTCTGATCCAATAGTCTAATCTAATCTAGTGTAGTCTGATCTAACAGTCTAGTCTAATCTAGTGTAGTCTGATCTAATAATTTAGTCTAATCTAGTGTAGTCTGATCTAATAATCTAGTCTAATCTAGTGTGGTCTGATCTAATAATTTAGTCTAATCTAGTGTAGTCTGATCTAATAGTCTAGTCTAATCTAGTGTGGTCTGATCTAATAGTCTAGTCTAATCTAGTGTAGTCTGATCTAACAGTCTAGTCTAATCTAGTGTGGTCTGATCTAATAATTTAGTCTAATCTAGTGTAGTCTGATCTAATAATCTAGTCTAATCTAGTGTGGTCTGATCTAATAATTTAGTCTAATCTAGTGTAGTCTGATCTAATAATCTAGTCTAATCTAGTGTGGTCTGGTCTAATAATTTAGTCTAATCTAGTGTAGTCTGATCTAATAGTCTAGTCTAATCTAGTGTGGTCTGATCTAATAGTCTAGTCTAATCTAGTGTAGTCTGATCTAACAGTCTAGTCTAATCTAGTGTGGTCTGATCTAATAGTCTAGTCTAATCTAGTGTAGTCTGATCTAATAATTTAGTCTAATCTAGTGTAGTCTGATCTAACAATTTAGTCTAATCTAGTGTAGTCTGATCTTATAGTCTAGTCTAATCTAGTGTGGTCTGATCTAATAATTTAGTCTAATCTAGTGTAGTCTGATCTAATAGTCTAGTCTAATCTAGTGTGGTCTGATCTAATAATTTAGTCTAATCTAGTGTAGTCTGATCTAATAATTTAGTCTAATCTAGTGTAGTCTGATCTAATAATCTAGTCTAATCTAGTGTGGTCTGATCTAATAATTTAGTCTAATCTAGTGTAGTCTGATCTAATAGTCTAGTCTAATCTAGTGTGGTCTGATCTAATAGTCTAGTCTAATCTAGTGTAGTCTGATCTAACAGTCTAGTCTAATCTAGTGAGGTCTGATCTAATAATTTAGTCTAATCTAGTGTAGTCTGATCTAATAATCTAGTCTAATCTAGTGTGGTCTGATCTAATAATTTAGTCTAATCTAGTGTAGTCTGATCTAATAATCTAGTCTAATCTAGTGTGGTCTGATCTAATAATTTAGTCTAATCTAGTGTAGTCTGATCTAATAGTCTAGTCTAATCTAGTGTAGTCTGATCTAATAGTCTAGTCTAATCTAGTGTGGTCTGATCTAATAGTCTAGTCTAATCTAGTGTAGTCTGATCTAACAGTCTAGTCTAATCTAGTGTGGTCTGATCTAATAGTCTAGTCTAATCTAGTGTAGTCTGATCTAATAATTTAGTCTAATCTAGTGTAGTCTGATCTAATAATTTAGTCTAATCTAGTGTAGTCTGATCTAATAGTCTAGTCTAATCTAGTGTGGTCTGATCTAATAATTTAGTCTAATCTAGTGTAGTCTGATCTAATAGTCTAGTCTAATCTAGTGTGGTCTGATCTAATAGTTTAGTCTAATCTAGTGTAGTCTGATCTAACAGTCTAGTCTAATCTAGTGTGGTCTGATCTAATAGTCTAGTCTAATCTAGTGTGGTCTGATCTAATAATTTAGTCTAATCTAGTGTAGTCTGATCTAATAGTCTAGTCTAATCTAGTGTGGTCTTATCTAATAGTCTAGTCTAATGTAGTGTGGTCTGATCTAATAGTCTAGTCTAATCTAGTGTAGTCTGATCTAATAATCTAGTCTAATCTAGTGTGGTCTGATCTAATAATTTAGTCTAATCTAGTGTAGTCTGATCTAATAGTCTAGTCTAATCTAGTGTGGTCTGATCTAATAGTCTAGTCTAATCTAGTGTAGTCTGATCTAATAGTCTAGTCTAATCTAGTGTGGTCTAATCTAATAGTCTAGTCTAATCTAGTGTGGTCTGATCTAATAATTTAGTCTAATTTAGTGTAGTCTGATCTAATAGTCTAGTCTAATCTAGTGTAGTCTGATCTAATAGTCTAGTCTAATCTAGTGTAGTCTGATCTAATAGTCTAGTCTAATCTAGTGTAGTCTGATCTAATAATCTAGTCTAATCCAATGTAGTCTAATCTAATAATCTAGTCTAATCTAGTATAGTCTAGCCTCATTCCCTATAGACTAGTCCAATCTAGTGTAGTCCATTCTAATATAATATAGCCAAGTCTAATATAATCTAGTCTCATCTAGTGCAGTTAAATACGGTAATCAGGTCTTGTGTAATATGATCAAATATAGTCTAGTTTAGTCTATTATAGTCTAATCTAGTGTAATCTAATATAGTCTAGTCTAATAAAATCTAGCCTAATATAGTGCAGTTAAAACAATCAGGTGAAGAAGAATATGAGCTAGTACATTCTAATCTAATAGTCTAGTCTAATCTAGAGTAGCCTAGTCTAAATCATTATAGTATAGTCTAAGGCCTCTTTCACACATCCGTTTTTTGCAGTCAGGCACAATCCGTCCAAAAACGGAAAGGACAGATCCGGCGCTGATTTTGAAAAAACTGATGCAACGGATCAGGTTTTTTGCCGGATCCGTCCTGAACTTTTGAACCTGGAAATGCTTGGTCCGCATGTCCGGACCAAGGAGAGAGAGAGACCTTGGTTTCCAGACGGACGCAACGCAAGGACATCCGGCGCTAATGATATTCAATGACAAAAAAATGCATCCGGCAGTTTAAAAAACCGGATCCGTTTTTTTAAAAAAAGCACCGGATCGCGCCTGATGGCAAAAAACGGATGTGTGAAAGAGGCCTAATCCAGTGCATTCTAGTCTAATCACATATAAAATAGTCTAATCTAATGCGGTTTAGTTTCAACTAAAATAATCCAGTCTATTATAATTTATTCTAATCTAGAGGAGGCTAGAATTATTTCATATAAATTAGTCTAATCCAGTGGAGTTTAGTCTAATCTAAAATAGTCTAGTGTATTCTGGTGTAATCTAACAATCTAATTTAATTTAGTATAAACTAGTCTAATCCAATGTAGACTAGTCCAATTTATTTTAGTCTAGTCTAATATAGTTTAGTCTAATATAGTGTAATCTTTTCCAGTTTGATAATCTGGTCCAGCATAACATGATCTAGTAAATTCTTGTTTAATCTAGTATATTCTAGACTAATCTAGTGTATTCTAGTCTAATCCAATGCAGTCTAGTCTAATATAATCTAGTCTAATCAGATGCAATTAGAATAATCAGGTCTAGCATAACATGATCCAGTGTAATCTAGTCTAATCTAATATATTATAGTCTAATCTAGTGCTGTCTAATTTTATCTATAATATTCTAGTCAAATCTAATATAGTCTAGCCTAATTTAGTCTAATAAATATAGTTTAGTCAAACTACTGTTGTCTAGTTTATTCTAATTTAAACTTTTACACGCCGGTGTACTCTAGACCTGACTATTTAACTGAACTAAATTAGACTAGATTATATTAGGCTAGATTATGTTGGATTAGATAAGAATACGTTCGATACTCTAATCTAATGTATTCTTATAATCCAGTATACTCTAGGCTAATATAATCTAGTCTAATTTAGTTCAACTGAAATAATCAGGTCTATAGTACACCGGCATGTAAAAGTTTGGGCACCCCTGGTCAAAATTACTGTTATTGTGAACAGTTAAGCAAGTTGAAGATGAAATGATCTCTAAAAAGCCTAAAGTTAAAGATGACACATTTTTTTTGTATATTAGTAAAAGAAAATATATATATTTTCATCTTTTACATTTTAAAAATTATAAAGAGAAAATTATATAAGGAAAATATATTGCCCACCACCCCCTCCAGAGGAAGCCAAGGCGAAACGCGCATGCGGCTTTTGTTGATGCGCACAGGCACATCTGCACTTTATGAATAAGAACTATCATCTCCTCTCCATATCTTTGTTTACTGACCGGTGCTCCTTCAACTAATTGGGATATACATGTAGCGCACCTGTGGTGGATGTCCAGGTACCTTGTTACACGTGTATTTTCTGCCTTTACTGCTATTTTGGTGTACCATACTTGCAAGGCGCTGTTGTGCCGCTCACCTCATTTCTGGCTACTTTGCATTGGTCTATGTATTTACATTTTTTTCATTTTATGCAGTTTTTTCAATTTTTGTTTCACTTTTTCCTGTTTTTTTTTTCCTGCTAGACATCTTCATAACTATTCATTACAATTTTTTTTAATACATTTCTAGTACATTTTTTGAGCTGCCCTCATACTCGTGACTTTTGCATTATGGAAACTTGTTTTTACATATATTTAAATTATTTCAATACAATTTCAAAATTTTATGATATTCAAGTTTTTTTTTTTTTTTTTTACTGTGTTTCCATATGTTAAATGAATAAAGTTGGAAAATGCATCAAAAACACTACGTGCGAACATAGCCCAAGGTGTGGAGGAGCATTTTTGTTTTGGGTTATTTATTTTGCCTTATATACAAGTCATTACCCTGGAAAGGATGTTCCTTAACATATTTCCCAGGAAAATCCATTTTGGTTTCGTTTTTGTATGTCTGTAAAAGTGGCGTAAGACTCTGACAACATCGTTCACAGCAGTGACCTAGGAGTCAGGAACGTTCCAGGGTCTTCACCATGATGTTCCCATGTCATTTGAGCACTGTTCCCATCGATATCCGCAATTTCTAGTCCCTCTGCAGACCGCCGGGGGATGGGGAGGGCACCGGAAAAATGCTCAAATTTCCCATAGACTTACATTGGGCTCGTTGCTCGGGTCGAGCACCCGAGCATTCCAATTTACGAATTTACGGGATCCGAGCATCGAACACCCGAGCATTTTAGTGCTCGCTCATCACTAATAGTCATTACACACAACACAGAGTGATCTATTTCACGTGTTTATTTCTGTTAATGTTGATGATTATGGCTTACAGCCAATGACAAGCCAAAAGTCATTGACTTTTGGCTTGTCATTGGCTGTAAGCCATAATCATCAACATTAACAGAAATAAACACGTGGAATAGATCACTCTGTGTGTAATGACTCTATAGAATAGATCACTCTGTGTGTAATGTCTCTATAGAATAGATCACTCTGTGTGTAATGACTCTATAGAATAGATCACTCTGTGTGTAATGACTCTATAGAATAGATCACTCTGTGTGTAATGTCTCTATAGAATAGATCACTCTGTGTGTAATGACTCTATAGAATAGATCACTCTGTGTGTAATGTCTCTATAGAATAGATCACTCTGTGTGTAATGACTCTATAGAATAGATCACTCTGTGTGTAATGTCTATAGAATAGATCACTCTGTGTGTAATGTCTCTATAGAATAGATCACTGTGTGTGTAATGTCTCTATAGAATAGATCACTGTGTGTGTAATGTCTCTATAGAATAGATCACTCTGTGTGTAATGACTCTATAGAATAGATCACTCTGTGTGTAATGACTCTATAGAATAGATCACTCTGTGTGTAATGACTCTATAGAATAGATCACTCTGTGTGTAATGACTCTATAGAATAGATCACTCTGTGTGTAATGTCTCTATAGAATATAGGAGATTCACTTTCTGTAATGAAGAACTGAAATAAATTAACGTTTTGAGGATATTCTAATTTTGTGAAATGCACCTGTATCTAAAGCAACGTACAACTGTAATTGTTGAAAAATAAGGCTCTACAAAGTACTGACTTTAGGGGGTGAATAGTTATGCACACTGAAGTTTTCAGTTATTTTGTCCTAGTTGCTGTTTGCTTCACAATAAAAAGAAAACCAAATGTTCACAGATTTGGCATATTCTTTACATGACCTGATGCAAACCTTTGGTTGTGAGGTAGCAAAACACAAAAAAATGCCAAGGGGTTGAATACTTTCTCAAGCTACTGTAATCCAGATTCTTCTAGTCAATTCAGTCTAGTGAAGTCTTATTTTAAGTTTAATCTTTTACCCTAATCTAGGTTGAGTAGTTTTACTTAATGGGGTCTATTCTTATTTCTCTTTATTTAAATATTTTAGATCTCGTCTAATCTCATTCAGTGCAATTTTTTTTAAGTTAATCCACTTTGTTTTTTATCTGTTATTATCTAAGGCTACTTTCACACTTGTGTTTTTTGGCGCAGTGCATCGTGCGCACATGAAACGCATTAAAAAAACGCATGCAAACGCTTATAAACGCTGCGATATTTAGTCTCATCAGTGTGCGCATTATGACCAAAAAACGCAGCGTTTGTATGCGATTTCAAGCGTTTTTGCATGCGTTTGCGTTTTTTCGGCGCATGGGTTGTCTACGTGTCACATTTCTATCAACTCTGTCTCTTATCATCTCTATCATCTCTGTCTCTATCATCTGTATCAACTCTGTCTCTATCATCTGTCTCTATCATCTCTGTCTCTATCATCTGTCTCTATCATCTCTGTCTCTATCATCTCTGTCTCTATCATCTGTCTCTATCATCTCTGTCTCTATCATCTGTCTTTATCATCTCTATCAACTCTGTCTCTATCATCTGTCTCTATCATCTCTGTCTCTATCATCTGTCTCTATCATCTCTGTCTCTATCATCTGCCTCTATCATCTCTGTCTCTATCATCTCTGTCTCTATCATGTGTCTCTATCATCTCTGTCTCTATCATCTGTCTCTATCATCTCTATCAACTCTGTCTCTATCATTCTGTCTCTATCATGTGTCTCTATCAACTCTGTCTCTATCATCTGTCTCTATCATCTCTGTCTCTATCATCTGTCTCTATCATCTCTGTCTCTATCATCTGTCTCTATCATCTCTGTCTCTATAATCTGTCTCTATCATCTCTGTCTCTATCATCTGTCTCTATCATCTCTGTCTCTATCATAGAATCATAGAATCATAGAATGGTAGAGTTGGAAGGGACCTCCTGGGCCTTCTGGTCCAACCCCCTGCTCAAAGCAGGATTCTCTAAATCATCCCAGACAGATGTCTATCTATCCTATCATCTGTCTCTATCATCTGTCTCTATCATCTCTATCAACTCTGTCTCTATCATTCTGTCTCTATCATGTGTCTCTATCAACTCTGTCTCTATCATCTGTCTCTATCATCTCTGTCTCTATCATCTCTGTCTCTATCATCTGTCTCTATCATCTCTGTCTCTATAATCTGTCTCTATCATCTCTGTCTCTATCATCTGTCTCTATCATCTCTGTCTCTATCATAGAATCATAGAATCATAGAATGGTAGAGTTGGAAGGGACCTCCTGGGCCTTCTGGTCCAACCCCTGCTCAAAGCAGGATTCTCTAAATCATCCCAGACAGATGTCTATCTATCCTATCATCTGTCTCTATCATCTGTCTCTATCATCTCTATCAACTCTGTCTCTATCATCTGTCTCTATCATCTCTGTCTCTATCATCTGTCTCTATCATCTCTGTCTATATCATCTCTTTCTCTATCATCTCTGTCTCTATCATCTGTCTCTATCATCTGTCCTCATTTCTGTCCTCTTCATCTCTGTCTCTATCATCTTGTCTCTATCATCTGTCTCTATCATCTCTGTCTCTATCATCTGTCTCTTATCTCTGTCTCTATCATCTGTCTCTATATCTCTATCAACTCTGTCTCTATCATCTGTCTCTATCTCTTCTCTATCATCTCTCTGTCCTATCATCTCTATCTCTCTTCATCTGTCTCTATCATCTCTGTCTCTATCATCTGTCTCTATCATCTCTTCATCCATCTGTCTCTATCATCTCTATCAACTCTGTCTCTATATTATCTCTGTCTCTATCATCTCTTCTCTATCATCTTCCTCTATCATCTTCCCTATCATCCTATCAACTCTGTTCTTATCATCTGTCTCTATCACTCTCTGTCTCTATCATCTCTGTCTCTATCATCTCTATCAACTCTGTCTCTATCACCTCTCTTATCATCTCTGTCCTCTATCATCTCTGTCTCTATCATCTGTCTCTATCATCTGTCATCTATCATCTCTCATCAACTCTGTCCTATCATCTGACTCTATCATCTCTGTCTTCTATCTCTCTGTCTCTATCCTTCTCTATCTCTCTATCACTTCATCTCTGTCTCTATCATCTTCTTCTCTATCATCTGTCTTATCATCTCTATCAACTCTGTCCTCTATCATCTGTCTCTATCATCTGTCTCTATCATCTCTGTCTCTATCATCATCTTCTATCATCTCTGTCTCTATCATCTCTGTCTCTATCATCTGTATCATCTCTTTCTATCTATCTCTGTCTCTATCATCTTGTCCTATCATCTGTCTCTATCATCTCTGTCTCTATCATCTGTCTCTATCATCTCTGTCTCTATCATCTTCTAAATCATCCAGACATTTCTATCTATCCTATCATCTGTCTCTATCATCTGTCTCTATCATCTCTATCACTCTGTCTCTATCATCTGTCTCTATCATCTGCTCTATCATCTCTATCAATCTTCTCTATCATCTGTCTCTATCATCTTCTCTATCATCTTCCTTCATCTCTTCATCCTATCAACTCTGTCTCTATCATCTTTCCTCTATCATCTTGCTCTATCATCACTTCTCTATCATCTCTGTCCTCTATCATCTCTTCTCTCTATCACTCGTCTCTATCATCTATCAACTCTGTCTCTCTATATCTCTGTCTCTATCATCTCTGTCTCTATCATCTGTCTCTATCATCTGTCCTCTATCATCTCTATCAACTCTGTCTCTATCATCTTCTCTATCATCTCTGTCTCTATCATCTCTGTCTCTATCATCTGTCTCTATCATCTCTATCAACTCTGTCTCTATCACCTGTCTCTATCATCTCTGTCTCTATCATCTCTGTCTCTATCATCTGTCTCTATCATCTGTCTCTATCATCTCTATCAACTCTGTCTCTATCATCTGTCTCTATCATCTCTGTCTCTATCATCTCTGTCTCTATCACCTGTCTCTATCATCTCTGTCTCTATCATCTCTGTCTCTATCATCTCTGTCTCTATCATCTGTCTCTATCATCTCTATCAACTCTGTCTCTATCATCTGTCTCTATCATCTCTGTCTCTATCATCTCTGTCTCTATCATCTCTGTCTCTATCATCTCTGTCTCTATCATCTGTATCATCTCTGTCTCTATCATCTCTGTCTCTATCATCTATGTCTCTATCATCTGTCTCTATCATCTCTGTCTCTATCATCTGTCTCTATCATCTCTGTCTCTATCATCTGTCTCTATCATCTGTCTCTATCATCTCTGTCTCTATCATCTGTCTCTATCATCTGTCTCTATCATCTCTGTCTCTATCATCTCTGTCTCTATCACCTGTCTCTATCATCTCTGTCTCTATCATCTCTGTCTCTATCATCTGTCTCTATCATCTGTCTCTATCATCTCTATCAACTCTGTCTCTATCATCTATGTCTCTATCATCTGTCTCTATCATCTCTGTCTCTATCATCTGTCTCTATCATCTGTCTCTATCATCTCTGTCACTATCATCTGTCTCTATCATCTCTGTCTCTATCATCTGTCTCTATCATCTGTCTCTATCATCTCTGTCTCTATCATCTCTGTCTCTATCACCTGTCTCTATCATCTCTGTCTCTATCATCTGTCTCTATCATCTCTGTCTCTATCATCTGTCTCTATCATCTCTGTCTCTATCATGTCTCTATCATCTCTGTCTTTATCATCTCTGTCTCTGTCATCTCTGTCTCTATCATATCTGTCTCTATCATCTCTGTCTCTATCATCTCTGTCTCTATCATCTGTCTCTATCATCTGTCTCTATCATCTCTATCAACTCTGTCTCTATCATCTGTCTCTATCATCTGTCTCTATCATCTCTGTCTCTATCATCTCTGTCTCTATCACCTGTCTCTATCATCTCTGTCTCTATCATCTCTGTCTCTATCATCTCTGTCTCTATCATCTGTCTCTATCATCTCTATCAACTCTGTCTCTATCATCTGTCTCTATCATCTGTCTCTATCATCTCTGTCTCTATCATCTCTGTCTCTATCATCTCTGTCTCTATCATCTCTGTCTCTATCATCTGTATCATCTCTGTCTCTATCATCTCTGTCTCTATCATCTATGTCTCTATCATCTGTCTCTATCATCTCTGTCTCTATCATCTGTCTCTATCATCTGTCTCTATCATCTCTGTCTCTATCATCTGTCTCTATCATCTGTCTCTATCATCTCTGTCTCTATCATCTCTGTCTCTATCATCTCTGTCTCTATCATCTGTCTCTATCATCTGTCTCTATCATCTCTGTCTCTATCATCTCTATCTCTATCACCTGTCTCTATCATCTCTGTCTCTATCATCTATGTCTCTATCATCTGTCTCTATCATCTCTGTCTCTATCATCTGTCTCTATCATCTGTCTCTATCATCTCTGTCTCTATCATCTGTCTCTATCATCTGTCTCTATCATCTCTGTCTCTATCATCTGTCTCTATCATCTGTCTCTATCATCTCTGTCTCTATCATCTCTGTCTCTATCACCTGTCTCTATCATCTCTGTCTCTATCATCTCTGTCTCTATCATCTGTCTCTATCATCTGTCTCTATCATCTCTATCAACTCTGTCTCTATCATCTGTCTCTATCATCTCTGTCTCTATCATCTCTGTCTCTATCATCTCTGTCTCTATCATCTCTGTCTCTATCATCTGTATCATCTCTGTCTCTATCATCTCTGTCTCTATCATCTCTGTCTCTATCATCTGTCTCTATCATCTCTGTCTCTATCATCTGTCTCTATCATCTCTGTCTCTATCATGTCTCTATCATCTCTGTCTTTATCATCTCTGTCTCTGTCATCTCTGTCTCTATCATATCTGTCTCTATCATCTCTGTCTCTATCATCTGTCTCTATCATCTCTGTCTCTATCATCTCTGTCTCTATCATCTCTGTCTCTATCATCTGTCTCTATCATCTCTGTCTTTATCATCTCTGTCTCTGTCATCTCTGTCTCTATCATCTCTGTCTCTATCATCTGTCTCTATCATCTCTGTCTCTATCATCTGTCTCTATCATCTGTCTCTATCATCTGTCTCTATCATCTCTGTCTCTATCACCTTTTTATCTACACTCCTCACAATGTTGCTTGTGTAGGGGGTTGTTTAAACAAGTTAGACATTATTTACTCCAAAATCGCGTGCGCGCAAAAGTGCTGACGAGCGCAAAGCCATGCGCACGCCAGCGCACCCATAGACTGCAATGTTATTTTTTGCGCATAGCATGCGCACACATGCGCAAGCATTTTTTTAAAGCGGTTGGGCGGAAAAAAATGCAACATGTAGCGTCTAGCGCGTATGGGCGCACACCTGGAAAATGCGCAGCGCATGCTAAACGCAGATGAACGCGTGCAAGCGCTAGACCCTGCGCCCACCATGTTAAAGATAGGGGAACATTGCGCATGCGTCCGATAGCGCACGATGCGCTGCGCAAAAAAACGCAAGTATGAAAGTAGCCTAAGCTATGTGCCGTGGTATTTTGGATTGCTTTGTGTGACTTTGTCTCTGTTGTCTAAACTAGTCTAGTTGAATATATTCTGCTTTAGTTTAGTGTTGTCTATAAATCTCATCTGATAAAATATAATATACTGTTTGTCTGGCCCAAGGTAATCCTCGGTGTTTTACTGAAATCGATTCAGTCTAGATTAATACGTTTGAATTTAGTCTTGTGCAATTCAACTAATCATAGGCTAATGTCTAATCTATCTCATGCTAATAAATGTGGTGTAATCTAGTCTATTTTAGTCTAGTCTAATTTTTATTTCAAGTAGTGTAGGTAATCCAATGTTGTCGAGTAAAAAAAAGTTTAATGTAATCTTTTTTAATCTAGTTTTGCATAATTTAATCTTGTCTTATTGTGTCTAGTGCAGTAACGTTAGTCTGAATTACTTTGTAGTTTAGTCTAATCTGATTGGTCTTATTTAATCTTACTTATTATAGTATTAATCTAGTCTAATCTATTGTAGAAGTGTACACCATAGAGACTGGCAGTCACATGGTGGAGAGACTATCAAGATCTTCGGTTAAACTCCAAAAATATAATTTGGAGAATGGGGAAGAAGGATGGAGAGAGCGCAAGGATGGACAGGTGAAGAAATGATGATGACTAGAGCATAAAACATGATACAACTGAAAATCAGTACAATATACAGAAAGTAAAACCAGTCTGGGAAAAGTAGACGACATAAGGCCACTTACCTTCTTATCAAGCAAACAGCCAAAAATAAATATGAAAAACCCCTGCGGAAGAGAAGAAAAGATCAGGACGACAGATCTCCATAAAGTCGGGAACGTCTATAGTTACGATCGGTTACATTTGCAGATGAAATGGTGAAGTTTTTACATCTTAGGGTCTTATGAGCTGTTAACCATTTTGCCAATCCATAACATAAATTTTCACTCTTGCTATGTTTTAGCACAGATTTTAACTTGTTAATAAATAAATGAAAAAAAACAAACGACTTAGGGTCATCTTATTTATAATAACCAGCCAAGGGAAAGCTGGCAGCTGTGAGCTTGTCTTATTTTGCTGGGAAAAGGTTCAATATCCTTTGATCTTCCCAGCCTATTAATATCAGCCCCCATCTGTCTGCTTTACCTTTGCTGGCTATTAAATTTGAAGCAGAGGAGGCCAAAAAAAAGGCCCCCCTATTTTTAATAACTAACTAAAGCAGACAGCTGGAGGCTGATATTAATAGGCTGGAAAAGTCCATGGATATTGGCCCCTTCCCAGCCTAATAAGACCAGCCCTCTGCCGCCCCAGAAATGATGCTTCGATTAGATAGGATGGTTTTGAAATAACGATTTTTTTGTGTGTGTTTATTTCTTTTGACTACTGGGTTAGTAATGAGGGTGTCTGATAGACACCTCTCTATTACTAAACTGTGGGCTTGATGTCAAAGCCAGCTGTTGACATCAACCCCATAATCCCATTACCCTGATTGCCACAACACAAGGGTAATCGGAAAGAGTCGAGATTATGCTCCAGAATTGGCGCATCTAATGGATGCGCCATTTCTTGGGTGGCTGAGAGCTGGTTTTGTTAGGTGGGGAAGGGGCCAATATCCATGGCCTTTCGAAGCCTATTAATATCAGTTCCCCTGCTGTCTACTTAGCCTTAGTTAGTTATTAAAAATAGAGGGGGACCCCACATTATTTTTTTAGAGTCTCCCCATTTTTAATAACCAGCAAAAGTCAAAGCAGACAGCTGAGGGCTGATATTAATAGGCTGTGAAGGTGTTAGAACCCTCTTGTTAGGTTTGTTTCACTTTGCTGTCACATGACCTTTTTTCCCTATTTAGTCTGGCTCCGCCCTTCTGGCTTTGCTGGACTTCATTGTATTATCTACTCTTAAGCTAGCCGGGTGCTTAGGTGCCTTACTCTGTCAGTTTTGCTTGATCTTAGGATCTCTAAGTAATTTGTTTTCTGTTTTATTTTCCCTGCTACAATTTCTGTTAGGAGGTGTCCACCTTTTCTCCCAGTCCCTAGATCTTGTAGGGATTCCTCCCTCGCAACTATAGGTCTTCGTTCAGACTAGCTGAGGACTTTAGCGGGTCTGGTCGCAGGATCAGGTTCCCCGTTACATCGTAGGGATCCAGCTCAGTCCTATTGTAGGGACAGAATTCCCATCTTTCCTTAGTGCTTGTAGCAGATCATAACAGAAGGTCCATGGATATTGGCCAGCTCACAGATTCTGGGAGAAGTCCGTGTTTTGAGTTCTGAATTAGAAACTAGGTGTCCGGTACGAACCCCAAACTTAACAGTTTGGGTTCGCTCTCACTTGTAAAGGACGCCCCCCTAGTGCTAATCACAGGTATCACAAGCAGAAGATATGGAGCTCTAATTTGGAAAAATGGAGCTTGGACCATTAGGTAGACATATGACACATATTAAGAAACTAATCAGGAATTAATCAGCGTTAGACACCAATACAACATAATTTGGGAATACTAATTGTTACATAATGGCATCATACCAACATTGTACATTGAAATCAATAATCTCTACCAACAGACGTCTAGTGTACAGTCATGGCCAAAAGTTTTGAGAGTGACGCAAATATTATATTTTCACATGATCTGCTGCCCTCTGGTTTTTATGTGTGTGTTGACAGATGTTTTTATCACAGATAAAAATATAATAATTGCAAACATATGAGTAACAAAAGCTTATATTGACAGTTAGAATGAGTTAATGCAGCAAGTCAATATTTGCAGTGTTGACCCTTCTTCTTCAGGACCTCTGCAATTCTCCCTGGCATGCTCTCAATCAACTTCTGGACCAAATCCTGACTGATAGCAGTCCATTCTTGCACAATCAATGCTTTCATTTTGTCAGAATTTTTAGGTTTTTGTTTGTCCACCCGTCTCTTGATGATTGACCACAAGTTCTCAATGGGATTAAGATCTGGGGAGTTTCCAGGCCATGGACCCAAAATCTCTATGTTTTCTTCCCTGAGCCATTTAGTTATCACCTTTGCTTTATGGCAAGGTGCTCCATCATGCTGGAAAAGGCATTGTTGTGCTCTTGGAGGGTTGGGAGAAGTTGCTCTTGGAGGACATTCTGGTACCATTCTTTATTCATGGCTGTGTTTTTAGGCAAGACTGTGAGAGAGCCGATTCCCTTGGCTGAGAAGCAACCCCACACATGAATGGTTTCAGGATGCTTAACAGTTGGCATGAGACAAGACTGGTGGTAGCGCTCACCTTGTCTTCTCCGAATGAGGCGTTTTCCTGATGTCCCAAACAATCGAAAAGGGGATTTATCAGAGAAAATAACTTTACCCCAGTCCTCAGCAGTCCACTGCCTGTACCTTTTGCAGAATATCAGTCTGTCCATGATGTTTTTTCTGGAGAGAAGTGGCTTCTTTGCTGCCCTCCTTGAGACCAGGCCTTGCTCCAAGAGTCTCCGCCTCACAGTGCGTGCAGATGCACTCACACCTGCCTGCTGCCATTCCTGAGCAAGCTCTGCACTGCTGGTAGCCCGATCCCGCAGCTGAAACACTTTTAAGAGATGGTCCTGGCACTTGCTGGTCTTTCTTGGGGGCCCTGGAGCCTTTTTGGCAACAATGGAACCTCTCTCCTTGAAGTTCTTGATGATGCGATAGATTGTTGACTGAGGTGCAATCTTTCTAGCTGCGATACTCTTCCCTGTTAGGCCATTTTGTGCATTGCAATGATGACTGCACGTGTTTCTTTAGAGATAACCATGGTTAACAGAAGAGAAACAATGATGCCAAGCACCAGCCTCCTTTTAAAGTGTCCAGTGGTGTCATTCTTACTTAATCATGACAGATTGATCTCCAGCCATGTCCTCATCAACACCCACACCTGTGTTAATGGAGCAATCACTGAAAAGAGGTTAGCTGGTCCTTTTAAGGCAGGGCTGCAATGATGTTGAAATGTGTTTTGGGGGATAAAGTTCATTTTCTAGCCAAATATTGACTTTGCAAGTAATTGCTGTTAAGCTGATCACTCTTTATAACATTCTGGAGTATATGCAAATTGCCATTAGAAAAAGTGAAGCAGTAGACTTTGTAAAAATTAATATTTGTGTCATTCTCAAAACTTTTGGCCATGACTGTACAGTCGCGGCCAAAAGTTTTGAGACCTAACTTTTGGTTTTCACAAAGTTTCCAGTTTCAATGTTTCTCCATGTTTTAATCAGATGTTTCCATGGTTTGGTGAATATGCAAATCACCTCTTCAGAGGGGAAGAGGACTTGACCTCTAGTGCCACGTATTAGAGGCAGTAATCCTAAAAGTCAATATTGACCCTGTTAATGAGCCTTGCCACATAGCTTAGGATAAAAGCCAAACCAGAAACTCCATTTGCAGACACGTGATTCGGGATGTGTCCCCTCCTCAGCACAAAACAAGAGATCCAATTTGGCTGTATGAGAGGCTTCTGATTGGAGAATGCCAAGCTGGTATAAGATGGATTATAGGCCATGCAATACTCCCAAGGAAAATCAGTCTGAAAACAACTTTGCATGAAGTGCAGGAATTGGCCTGCAGAGGACAGGGGTAAAGTTAGTTTCTCTGATGAAGCTGCTCAGACTGGGACTTCTGGAAAAAATGATTGTCTGGAGAAGGAAAGGTGACACTACCATAAGCCCTGTGTATGCCAACACTAAAGCCTAAGACCATTCATGTGCGGGGGCTTACTCACAATTGTACCTAAGAACACAGCCACAAAAGAAAAATGGGATCTATACCTCTTTCAAGAGCGACTTATCCAGGACAATGTGGTGAAGGTGCTTTTTCCAGCATGATGTAGACCACGTCACAAGGTAAAAGTGAGAACTAATTGGTTCAATGAAAAAAACATTGACATTTTAGGTCCACGGCTGGAAAACTCCCCAAATCTCAATCTCATTGAGAACTTGAGGTCAATCATCCAAAAAAACAGAAATTGTGATAACCTCCAAGCATTGATGAGACAGGAACAGGTGGCCAACAGTCAGGATCTGCCCAGAGGACGATATCCATCTGCCGGGGCGAAGGAGGAGAAGTCTGGAAACTAAGGGGCAGCGCTGGAAATTTTGAAATTTTACAGAAACTTTGTCAATAAAATTGTAACAAGGTACGGAATATTTATAATTGTATGTCAGTAACCATAGAAACAGCGACTAAAAGAGCGAAAAAACACGGAGGAGGCAAAATGTGATTATCAAATTACCATTATTGTCAGTCTCTATACTTGTGGCCAGGACTTTACATGATCAGCTTCATGTGGCAAGTTGGTTGGTTGGGTGTATCTAGGTATAACTTGGGATGAAATAGATTACATATGTTTTTTTTATCCCATTGATTCCTATCAACAAGGATCCTTAGTCAATAATCTAATGAGCATAGGTCATATTGGTTAGGTCAGGATGCATTTTAGGATCCATATTGCAACCATAACACTTGGATCCCTTTTTTCGATTCTACATAACAGAAATGAACCAAGAAAATCTGAAATGATATTTACTACATGAACACTAAAATGTCATCAAATCACAATGTTTCCAACAGCTGCTGTCTTTTACAAGGGACAATGCAGCCACCACTGATAACCTTCAGGTCTACTGACTTGGGTTCATTCCAGACTCACATTCGACTTTTTAACCAATGACAATAATTAAATGCCAAACTCTATCTCTGTAGAACCTTCTCAATCCATCCAGAATGGATCAGCCAGGTGTTTCTAACCATCTAACTCTTACGCTAGGAGGTCATCGACTCCATATCAATCACTACTACGCAATCCCAAATATCCACAAAGTAATTCTCAGCTTTGCCCACTTCTTCACTTCACCATCTTTCCCACACCTTCCATTTTACCAATGACCCAAGACCCTTCTCGGTCTTCTGTAAATCTCCTGATATCTGTAATACTCCTGTGCTACACCTGAATTTTAGAATGCTCTTTCTTGGTCAGTCAGAATGATATCTAACATGTGCATCTTTGAGCATTAGTCTTTTTGAACCTTCACTAATTTCTTCACTTCTTATTCTTCCTGTTCTTCTCTTCACTATTTCAGACACATGTCTAATCTAATCACAAGAAAGAAAATTGGCAAACACTGACCTGAAGTGGATTGAGAAGGACAAACAAATAGTGTAACACCACAATGCTCCTATCTGACAATAATGGGATTCCAACAGCCCAGGTCAATCCAAACTGAGGTGTGCAGAAGACTACAGCCTTCACCAGTTTCTTGATGACCTCTTCATCCTCATTGCAGCCCTCTGAGATGGACGGTCTGAGAAGTTTACGAATTACTACAAGAAGGACGAGGAAGTTTCCAGACAGAATAATGATGGTTGGGATGTTAAAAGCCATCGAAGCCCCTGAATCACTGTCCAGCCAGCAAACATTGTCCCTCATATAATCATTGGTAGGAGAGTAGTACAAGAAGGTTCCCACGGCAATGAGGCTGGGACATACGTAACCAAGACCAATAGAAAGACTCATGAATTCCTTCTTCGTGATATGATGGAACACAAACACCAAACGGCAAAAAAGAAACAGGCTTTGGACTAAGGTCCAGCAAAAGAAAGCTAAGAGTGAAAAATGGGTGCAGAAGGTTAGCCCTACACAAAGCCGGAGATATTGCTTAGGTGTGATACAACTGGCGGCAATAAATGAGATGTAGCTTAGAAGAAGAAAGATGGAACCGTTGAGTATGGCGGTATGTCTGTAATAAGCTACAAGGTTCATGGGAAACTTTAGAAGGTACACCTGGAATGTGATACACAACACGAGAGAGGGAATGGAGATACCAAGACCTGCCATGGTGATGTAGTCAAGTGCCGTGTTGTTCTTCAGGGCACTGGGGATGTATTTTGCAATCAACACAGAAAATGATGTAAGATGATGGCAGTAACAGTGGGTTTCTCCATCATCAATTTCAGTGGTGCAACCCTCTGAAGACCAAATGCTCGTGGTGAAGTTCCAAAAAGCACAAATAGTCGTAGGGTCACAGTAATTTCCATTGGAACATTGGAAGGTCAAGTTGATATTCGGGTTGTGGAAAATTTTATCATGGACTCGCAAGACGTTGGTCATGATGTTACTGTCTACTTGGTAAATAGATCGCTCTTCTGCTTCATATTGACCTGGGAAGTCCATATTCAGGGTTGCGCAGGACAATAACAAAATGTTGACCAAACAAGTTGGATGAAAGGTTTGCTGACTGTCTTCCTGGGCAAGGGCTAAACGGATATGAGGATTAATACTTAGGGCATTCTCGTTACTCATGTTCACGCAAGGGGCCACTAAGCAATGGAACTCAATATTTTCATAGGACACATAATAAGACACGTTCACCAACTCCATGCTTTCTAGGAGATTTTCAAAGCAGCGTAAAAGTGTTGGGCTGAGCATGGTGGATGCTTGTCTCCAAGACGTTTCATTGAGGATTTCATTGACAATGTACAGGATGTCCTAGAAATGAGAAACCAAAAAATCAATGAGTAAGACAGTTATTAATATCTGTGTTATATAGAACTCAAGTATCTACTATTGGCAACATCTACAAGGTGAGCAGATCTTTGATGGAACGTTATCACTGCGGTAAGAATTGATTTCTGTAGACCTGTTGCACAATAACATATTGTTTTTCCATCTTAGATATGAAGTTCTTTTCACACCATCGGTGGTGGACAAGACATTTTCCATCCTTAGACCTCCTTGTTCTTCTGTCCAGATTTCAGGGGTGGAGCACCATATCCATTGTCCATATGTGGTCGCATCTTTTTGATATTTCACATCGTCTACGATTTTGACCCAATATCTTCTGAGCACCTTTAGAACATATTCTATTCGTTGCTCTTGGGAATTTCATTACTCACCATCACAGCACCTGCAGGAAAGCTCAGATTAGACTGGGCAACGTTTTCTGTTATGTTCCCTAGAATATACACGATTAATTCCTTCTCATTTTTCTGAAATCCAGAAGGACCAATGGAAAAGACGTATTTCTGTAAATCCGGAATGATGCCCAATCCCATTTCTGTAGACATGTTCTGTAAGACCAAGAGACAAAAGTATTCAGAATTGTGGTGGCTCCTGGAGAACATCTGATGATATAAGAACGAAAGCTTGGACAGCTGCGATACATGACTCTATCATTCAGTAAGGAATACAATGGGAACCAGACAAAAAAGGGGTGATTTACAAAGACCAGTTGATGGCACACCACCTATATTTATGCCATACAGCCCCCCGTCCTTACCCTGTTTCTTGAAATAAACTCTTTCAAAAAGTTGTTTTAGCTGGAGGGGATTGGAATAAATATGCCCAAAGTCTGCAAGTATTTGAGAAGGTTCAAGTTGCAAATTTTTAAACAGTTTTGTCCCCCTTGATGACTTACCGTAGTCGTGTGATTTAGCCATTTCATCAGCTGACTCAGGTCGCTGGAATTGTAGGAGGAGGATCCAGTGGAGCCTAAATATGACGGTACATTAGTTATACCTAATCTTAGATGTCACAGAGAATATTAAAAATCCATGAACTCACTCATATCCCCCATCCTTCCCTTTTTCTTCCCTCTCCCATTTGCCATATGGAAATAGGAGCTAGCACTCAAAGCTGCAGTTTATGTAAAATTGCAGTGCACAAAGAGGTGTGAACCAGCTTAATTAACATGCAAGGAGTCCTCTACGCCCAGGTGACTGAACGAGGGTGTGTCATTGAGGCAGGAGAAGTCCTTTTCAGGAGTTGGACAACAAAAGGATGCCGATATTTACACATAAATAACAAAGTGGAGGAAACATTTTGTCCTCAGGAAATACACTGTCCACTCAAGGGAAAAATCTTACATGTTCACTAGACCTTTGTCCCCGAAAAAGAAGTGCTGCGCCTGCAACAGAAACATGACTCTGAAAGTGAATATAGAATATTGGAATTTCTATCCATCTGATATTAATGAGACATACATTGTTGGCACCGGGGTTAACCAAGTAAACAGAAAAAAAGGCTATAGATGCCATATAACCGCAACGGCTAGGCCATGTTTGGTATACTTAGATAAAATCCCGATGCAAAATATGGCATCAACCTCAACCTACTGCAGTCGTCCGGAGAGGAGTTATTGCATAAGTTGGGATTTCCTAAAATCATGAAGGGCTGAGATAAGATCTGATAAAAGATCACTATCACGGGAAGGATTGCAAGAGAACTCACCAGTGCAGTCTCCCGGAAGACGGGTACCAAAGAAAGCTTCAGGCTCCTAGGAACGTGGGGTGAGCAGGGCAGGAGAGAGATGGTTTCAGGACCTGAATCACTTGAATGTTGGGGGGCATGGCTTCAGCTCCAGAGAGCTAGAAGCTGAAGGAAAACTCCTAGAAAGGTAACTACTGGACAAAGTTACCCAGGGGCAAAGACAGAGACAAAAATCAGAACAAGCCGGGGTCAAAGCACGAGATAGCAGTATAGTACCAAGGATAAGAGAGAACGGATCGTCGGGGCCAGGCAGAGATCAAAACCAAACAGACAGAGAAGGTACAGAAACAGAATCCAACAAGCAGTATCCAGAGATCAGACCAAGTCATAACCAAAGTATCAGGCAAACCAGAACACAGCACAAACACCCTCAGGGGTCAACACACTCTGCCTGTTGGCATATGCAACAGATTAGGACTTATTATAAGTAAAAGGAGAACTTTATGCTGACCTGACAATAGATGGCGATGTTGTGTAACGTTTCCATCTGTTTAATGTATTGTATAAGAAATAGTCTCACTTGTAGTTTCACTTTCGTTTTGTTCCTGTTTCCTGATGCAATGCTGTTTAGAAATAAAAGCTTGTTAACCCATGCAGCCTGCTCTGTGAAGTTTTCTACTGCAAAGGTGTGGATTCAGAAGCTGTGCAACAGGTTATGGGCCCAGATACAGCATATCCAGATACCCAGACACCAGAGAATCCAGACACCACAGATTCCAAGCACCAAGAATACCAGATACCCAGGACACTGGAACTCTCAGCAAGACCCTGGTGAATGCAGAAGAATTTTTCAGTGCAAGTCTCTCCAAACAAGTAAGAGAAGTTAAAAATGACAAGTAGCACAGAGCTAAAACTCACAGTAGCTAAACTGAATGATGAGAACTATCAGCTATGGAAGTTCAAAGCAAAGATGTTATTGTCTAAAGATGATTTATGGGAAGTAATCACTACAGATAGACCTGATCAAGATAATCAGACATGGGATAAGAAAAATAGACAAGCGAGAGCTACCATTAGCTTATTAGTGGATGATGCTCAATTAATACATATAAGAAATGAAGAAACAGTGAAAGGAATGTGGGAAGCATTAAGAAAGCTATATGAGAGATCCAGCTTAAATCACAAGTTATTTTTATTAAGAAAGCTTTACAGTGTGAGACTAAGTGCAGACAGTGACATGCAGAAGCATATATTCTCTATTATGGAAGTGATATCACAGCTAAGATCTATTGGTGAAGATATTAAAGAAAGCCATATAGCAGCTATATTGTTGTGCAGTTTACCAGATTCATATACTGCTTTAACAAATGCACTAGAGACAAGACCTGAAACAGACATTACATTAGAGTTTGTGAAAACAAGACTAATAGATGAATATCAGAGAAGAAAAGAACAAAGCAATGATTCTTCTACTGAAAAGGACAGTGAAAACGCTCTTAAAGCTACAGAATTTAAAAAACTCTATAATAAAGAGACAAGAGAATGCTTCAGATGTAAGAAAAAAGGTAATTTAAAGAAAGACTGTACCATATGGAAAGCAGAACAACAAAAATTACAACATAAAAAGCATACACAGAAAGTAAAAAACACAATTTCCGATTTGTGTGAGAATAATTGGAATGGCACATTCAAAATAACAGACAAGAAATCATCACTTGGTTGGTTTATTGATTCAGGAGCAACGAGTCATATGACAAGTGACAAGAATTTCTTTACTGATCTTGATTTAAATAAGAAAGAAGCCATTTATCTTGCAGATGGAAGCAAAATAACCGCAGAAGGTATCAGACAAGGTATGCTAAATTGTTCAAACAAGTTCGGGCAAGATTCAAAGATACTTGTACATGATGTGTTGTATGTTCCAAAATTGGAAGGTGGATTATTATCTGTGAAACATTTAACAGCAAAAGAACTTAAGGGTATGCCACACTAAACAACATCGCTAACGGGATCGCTAAAAAACATCACTATTTAGCGATCCCGTTAGCGATGTTGTTGTGTGCGGCAGCTGCCAGCGACGAGCTTCCTGCTGTGATCTCGCTCGTCGCTGGAATCGTTCCGGACCCTATTTTATCGCCGGCGCTCCCGCTGGGTAAGTATAATCGCTAAGTGTAGCACCTTTTCTTAGCGATTTAGCGGTACTTTTGTACCGCTAAAGTCGTTAAGGAGATCGCTAACCGCGATAGCGTCCTTAACGACATCGCTAAGTTAGGTAGCTACTAGCGATATAGAAACAATACCGCTAGCGATCTCATTAGTATGCGACGCTAACGAGATCGCTAGCGGGATTGTGTAGTGTGGCAGTACCTTTACAGTAAAATTCAAAGACAATGAGTGTGTAATTATTGCAGGAAACAAGATGATAACCAAAGTCAAGGCAGATGAACAATTATATAATTTTGACAAACCAAAGGAACAGATGAAGGTATGTACACATGATCACAAAAACTGTATTCACATGTGGCATAGACGTCTAGGACATAGACACCCGGACAGTATAAGGGAACTACAGAGAAAAGAATTGACAAAAGATTTAAAGATATCAGATTGCTCAATTACCATAAGATGTGAATGTTGTATAAAATCCAAAGCCACAAGGATATCTATTCCAAAAGAAAGTGAGATGAAAGCGAAAGACCACTTGATTTGGTGCATACTGACGTATGTGGACCCATGAAAGTGACTACATCAGGAGGCAATAGATACATGTTGACTTTTATAGACGACTACTCAAGATACACAGTCACATACTTAATTAAGAACAAAAGTGAAGTTTTTGATAAACTTGTAGACTATGTAACAAGATCAAGTAACAAATTTCAAAGGAAGCCAATTGTCATCAGAAGTGATAATGGAGGTGAATTTACAGGTCACAGAATAGAAGACTACTTAAGACAAAATGGAATAGAACATCAGAAAACTGTTCCATACACACCTGAAGAAAATGGAGTAGCAGAAAGGAAAAACAGAACTCTAACAGAAATGATGAGATGTATGCTGACAGATTCTAAACTACCAGAAAAATATTGGGGTGAGGCAGCAATGACAGCTACATATCTACAGAACCGACTTTTTTCCATAAAACTGAAGAAAACTCCATATGAACTGTGGCAAGGTATGAAACCAAGTGTCAATCATTTAAAAGTTTTTGGATGTAAAGTTTTTATATTCATTCCAACAGAAAAACGTTCCAAACTTCAAAACAGATCCATGGAAGGAATATTCGTTGGATATAGTGAAAACTGCAAAGGATATAGAATCCTAGATCCCAAAACAGACAGAGTTACAGTGAGTAACAGTGTGACATTCATTGAAGATTTAAATGAAGACATTATGATTTCAGTTGAAACAAAAAATGAGAAAAACAATAGTGACATAACTGAAGAAATATCTGATGAGAAAGAAGTAGAAATTAATGAAGAACAAAACACTGAAAGTGAAGAATCACAACTACAAACAGACACAGAACCAAGACGTTCAATAAGAGAGAACAAAGGAAAACCACCAAAACGTCTCTCATACAAGACCAAGTATAAGTAAAATCCATGAGCCTACCTATTGGGAAGACATAGCTTGACTTCCAGAAGAAGAAGACTATGATGAAACATTTGCTCCAGTTGTCAAACACACTACAATAAGAACTTTACTTACAGTTGCAGCAGTGGAACAGATGGAACTAAGACATCTGGATGTAAAGACAGCTTTTTTGAATGGAGATTTAACAGAAGACATTTACATGGAACAACCTCCAGGATTCAAAGATGAAAGAAATCCAAAGTTTGTAAACTACAGAAAAGCATATATGGTTTAAAGCAAGCAGCTAAAGCGTGGAATGACAAAATCACGGAAGTACTAACAAATGAAAAATTTCAAAGAAGCAAAGCTGATCCATGCTTGTACACAAAATGGCTGAGTAATAGATGGATTTATGTACTCATATATGTAGACGACATTTTGATTTGTTTTAAACAAGAAAGGGATAAAGAAAACATTCTAAAAACCCTGAAACAACATTTTGAAATCAAAGACTTAGGAAATGTAAAACAGTACCTAGGAATACAGATAGAAAAAGAAGAAGACAGAAGTTTCCTACTGAATCAAAATCACATGATTCAAGACATAACAGAAAAATTTGGACTAAAGGATGCAAAAACAGTAAAGTCTCCAATGGAAACTAATTAACTCAAAGAGATGAACAGTGAAAAAAATATGCTACCAAACAATGAAGAATACAGAACAGCAATAGGAAAACTACTGTATCTAACGACCATTACAAGACCAGACATCGCAGCAGCAGTAGGAATCCTGAGTAGAAAGGTATCAAAACCAAATAAAGCTGATTGGAATGCCGTGAAGAGAGTAATACGTTATTTGAAAGGAACTAGCAATGTTAAGCTGAAATTACCCACAGGTGATAATTGCATTTTAACAGGATATGTTGATGCAGATTGGGCTGGAGATCCAACTGACAGAAGATCTACCAGTGGACATATTTTTTTTCTCTCAGGTGGACCAATAAGTTGGACAAGTAAGAAACAGTCAATTGTGACACTATCTTCAACAGAAGCAGAATATGTTGCAGCAGCACATGCGAGTCAAGAAGTACTGTGGTTAAGACAATTATTGACAGACCTAGGACAACCACAGTTGGAACCAACAAAACTAAAAGAGGACAATCAAGGATGTCTTGTTCTTGCTCAGATGGAAAGAGTCAATCTAGGAACCAAGCATATTGATGTGAAATATCATTTCTTGAGAGATCATCAGGATCAAGGAGTCTTGAAGTTGGAGTATTGCCCTACTGAAGAAATGACAGCAGACGTTTTCACGAAGGCGTTGAATGCTGATAAACATCAGAGACTAATAAAAAGGTTGGGTTTGATTGAATAAGTCCTTACTGTTGAGAAAGGGTGTTGGCATATGCAACAGATTAGGACTTATTATAAGTAAAAGGAGGACTTTATGTTGACCTGACAGTAGATGGCGATGTTGTGTAACGTTTCCTTCTGTTTAATGTATTGTATAAGAAATAGTCTCACTTGTAGCTTCACTTTCGTTTTGTTCCTGTTTCCTGATGCAATGCTGTTTAGAAGTAAAAGCTTGTTATCCCATGCAGCCTGCTCTGTGAAGTTTTCTACTGCAAAGGTGTGGATTCAGAAGCTGTGCAACACTGCCAAGAGCGAAAGTATAACTGACGGGGATTGGAGCTTCCTAGGGCTATAAGAAGCTCTCCCCGAACCAAAGAGAGGCCACAATAATAAGCCCCAGGTGTGCAGGTAAGAGCCTGTACTGGGATCAAAACATTAACCCCTGGTGTGCAGGTCTAACCTGCACTGGGATCATGACAATCACGCTCAATTATGATCTATGCTCCTGTAGACAGTTACACACCCGTATATGCAGGAATCCAGTTTATTGATGGCCCCAGCGAAGAATTATCATTCAGCTAAACTGAATCATCTCTGCGATCGGTATAGTAAGTTCTCCTGTTAATCCCTTTTATTTTATGTAACTGTTTATGCTGTATTGTTTTGTTCCCCTTGTAAAATATCTTGTATATTTTTCACAAACACTGCCTCCCTTTGGATTAAATATAAAATTTAATAGTTCTGTTCCTTTTGTTCTTTAAACTACACCTCGAAGTCATAAGATACCGTAAGTGGTGTCCAATTAGACAAAACAGATTAGTGGTGGCAGTGGGTAGTCTGAGGTTATTGTGAAGTTAGCGTTGATCGTATCAGGGTGTGTACACATATTCCATGTGTTGGAGTCAGAGGTGTATAGACCATACGTTCACGGCTAGTTTTCTAATAACCGACCTAGTAGTGCGAACAGGCTGCGGCCTTCTCTGTTCATTGCTGGCCCATCGTGTAGTTGTCCGGACACAAGGGGGCAGCAGAGAGCTGGTCACCCCAAAGATCACAGCGGGTGGTACCCGTGACCTCCCCGGCCTGTGATATTGCAAGTTTGTGTGATTAATAAAGTCCTGACAAAATAATTCTTGACATTAGAGTATTACAATATATCATAGGTATACGGGGTAAAACCAGGTACAGAGAGGAAGGTTCCCCAAGACGGGTGTAATCCATAGTCATGGGGTGACATATGCAATGTGTCGTCCTTGACTTTGTCCTAGAACGTGTTTGAGCTCCTTCCCCTTATCTCAGGAAGGACACATTTGGATGAGACCCTTCTGAGGTCAGGACAATTGCAGAAAAATCTGTCTGTTTTGGAGGTAAATGATTAAACATATTCCACAACCACACACATTGAAGAAGTTGAAAAATTCGCATTATTGTATATGCATGTGTGCAGGAAGTGTGTTGGACACACAAAAATCAATTAAAACTAGAAATACTGCGTGAGCAGCAAAAATGTGTACCAGTCCAGAGAGTATATATAAAAATATAAACTTTATTCATAGCATTTTTCAAGAGAGTTTACCACACAAATATACAGATGAACAGGTATCAAAAAGGCATATATCATACTGGAAACCAATGGGAAATTTATAAAGATAAAAAAGGCGTCATGTTCCCCTGGAACACCTCCCCATGTCCTGAATTAATAGAGCCAAAAATCAATGATGTCAATTTGTATATCACTGTCAAAGACACATATCAAGCACAAATACAAATATAATTGTGCTACATATCTAAATTACCATTGTCAAAAGTGCCTATAGTAGGTGTCTTTTTAGTCAAAAAACCAATATAATCCACTACACATCATGACAATTGGACATAGAGTATATAGATATATCACAATATTTACCATAAATCAATGGCAGCAAGCGGCTCACAGGCACAAAAGGGACGGCATCCAAGGGGGCAGGCTCACCCTCCCCAACGCGCGTTTCGGCCTCAGCCTTTGTCAGGGGGCACATACAAATCCTCATTGTTAAATCTTATATACCAGCAGTTCTTAAAATCCACCAATACCTAAGCAGTAGTGTTTAGACATACAATTGTGTAAAATACCGCCCCCAGGAAGTGACTCAATGTGTTGCCCAGACAACTAAATGAATAAGATACAGTTTTTAAGAATAATGCACCATAAATCACCCATATATATATATATAAACATGCCGCTCGCTTCCACATCCCATATATGAGCATTATTCTGAGCGACCGCTATAATAATACTATAATGGTTGGCGTGGCAACCATTGCGCTGTCTGTATCAGCCAGTGCCGGCCCTCTAGTGATGCCTGCCCGCCGGAAGTGACGCGGACGCGTCCATGGAGACCGGCCCCGCCCCCCCGGCCAGCGTCACAGGACCAAAAGATCATGTGTTGACGCCGACAGGCTGGGGTGGCGCTGGCCGCGCCGGACACGCCCGCGTACATCGAGACAGGCATCCCAGAAGAAACCTTCACTAATAGTCATCAGATTAGGAACAAGGGTGCATTAACAGATATTCTACCAGCATCATAAATACATCGATAAGCATAAATCTCAAAGGAGACAGTGCATCTCTATGCAACAAATAAAAAGGTAAGTCGACAGCACTCTCAGGTTAGGGGGCGCACGTGCCAGATCCAAGGAACCAAATACATGTGAAGAAAAAGAGAAGAACAGCGCTCCATCCAGGTGAGATATGTAGAAAAAACTTTATTCAGGCCATCACAAAAACGACGTTTCGACCTAACAAGGTCTTTATCAAGTATGATAAGCGCTCCATCCAGGTGAGATATGTAGAAAAAACTTTATTCAGGCCATCACAAAAACGACGTTTCGACCTAACAAGGTCTTTATCAAGTATGATAAGTGCTCCATCCAGGTGAGATATGTAGAAAAAACTTTATTCAGGCCATCACAAAAACGACGTTTCGACCTAACAAGGTCTTTATCAAGTATGATAAGCGCTCCATCCAGGTGAGATATGTACAAAAAACTTTATTCAGGCCATCACAAAAACGACGTTTCGACCTAACAAGGTCTTTATCAAGTATGATAAGCGCTCCATCCAGGTGAGATATGTAGAAAAAACTTTATTCAGGCCATCACAAAAACGACGTTTCGACCTAACAAGGTCTTTATCAAGTATGATAAGCGCTCCATCCAGGTGAGATATGTAGAAAAAACTTTATTCAGGCCATCACAAAAACGACGTTTCGACCTAACAAGGTCTTTATCAAGTATGATAAGCGCTCCATCCAGGTGAGATATGTACAAAAAACTTTATTCAGGCCATCACAAAAACGACGTTTCGACCTAACAAGGTCTTTATCAAGTATGATAAGCGCTCCATCCAGGTGAGATATGTAGAAAAAACTTTATTCAGGCCATCACAAAAACGACGTTTCGACCTAACAAGGTCTTTATCAAGTATGATAAAGACCTTGTTAGGTCGAAACGTCGTTTTTGTGATGGCCTGAATAAAGTTTTTTCTACATATCTCACCTGGATGGAGCGCTGTTCTTCTCTTTTTCTTCACATGTATTTTCCGAGTTGGTATTTTCAAGTATGATAAAGACCTTGTTAGGTGGAAACGTCGTTTTTGTGATGGCCTGAATAAAGTTTTTTCTACATATCTCACCTGGATGGAGCGCTGTTCTTCTCTTTTTCTTCAAGTGCATCTCTATGCTTCCATGTGGATCTTCTTCTCATACTGTTCCATGTTTCACATTTTTGTAGTGCTTGGGGCATTCAAACATATGATGAGCAAATTATTTCTGGTAAGGTGGATAATATTCACAACAACTGAATAAAATATAAGAAAAAGACAAACATATTAAAAGAATAAAAAAATTGACCAGGTGTTCGGTAATCAGAAGGGCAATACTCCATTGCACACAGCTGATCAGGGATGGGAAGAAAAAACCTCAAGGCTGCAAAGTCTAGTCATTAAGAGAACAGAGCGTTTCTTGAAAAGTATTTGTCTAATAAGTTAATCCCAAGAGGGTTACGTATAAGAGTTATTCCCACTTTTCCAGTGGAAGATGATGATTTCAAAAAATTATGGGAAGATGCCTGCAATAACTGCTCTAATACATTAATTAAACTGTTAAATAATTTGAACACTGATAATATGGTGAAGATTGAAGCAGAAATGACTATTTATTGAAAATGAGATTAAAAATTTGGCTCAGACTGATAAATTACATGCCTTCAATGGGCAGTTGGAAAAAAAATGTCGATGCAATTGTCAAGAAAATTCAGACGACGCAGTCAGCAAAATTTAATAGAGATATACAGGATTACCAAAGTAAAAAAGTTTATTTGTGGAGAAATTTGAAATCTCACAGTGAGCCACATTAACGAGCTGAATCTTTCTCATCCTTGTCATCCATCGGCGACACCTCTGAAGCATCCAGTTCAGCAATGAGCACTGGATCAGGTGCAATCCTAAAAAGGCCCAGAGATTATCATCCCTATAGACGTGATGCTGAACCGGCTAGATTTAGCAACAAGGTAATCAATCTCAGCAAATATGTATTCTCTCCAATAGATCTATGTCTACTTGAAAAAGGATTATCATTTTCACCAGCTGCTGGCCCTGACTGTTTCACTATGATTAAGGACCTGCACTTATTTGCACGTTCGCTGATATATAAAAAATATTTTCATGATCCTAATTTGTTTGATCTTTTTCCAACAGAGGAAGAACAAGCCGCCATACGCACGTTAGAGGAACTCTCTGTCGAGAGTAATCAATCTGAAGGAGGTAAGATTCCCCCTGCAATAAAAACTCGTTCCAAGAAGTTTCCCCCGATATCATCATGTCCCAATGTTGACCTCTTTGTACAGATTGTCACCAATGATATATTAAAAATGCCACGCCATATATACAATGACAATCTCACTGTGGAGGAGAGACGGCGGCTGCAGTACCTTGTGAACATCCCAGAGGTGGTGTACAAACAGGCGGACAAAGGAGGTAATGTGGTCATCTGGCCGACTATTGATTATGAGAAGGAGGCCTTAAGACAATTAGGTGACAACAAATGTTATAAAAAGTTGACATTTAATCCCTTGTCCGCCTTTGTGTTGGAACTACACAACATCATCAATAGGGCGGTAGATGGTGGAGTAATTACTAAAGAATTGGCAACAGCTTTGATTGTGGTGGAACCCACCATCTCCACTTTCTACTTATTGCCGAAGGTTCACAAGTGTATGCAGTCACCGCCAGGACGTCCCATTATATCAGGGAGGGGAAATTTCTTGGAAAACATTAATCAATGGATAGATTCCAAACTCCAACCATTGGTTGAAGAATTGCCGTCTTTTTTTGAAAGACACGGGGGCGCTCCTTCGTAAGGTTGATGGTCTCAATTTAGACAAAAATAGTATGCTGGTGACGGCGGATGTCGAATCATTATACACCAGCATACGACATCATGATGGCCTAAGGGCAATTGAGTTCTTCTTACGTGCATCGGCTCTTCCGATAGATATTCAAAAACTGGTAATTGAGCTTCTACAATTCTCATTAACACATAATTTTTTTGTTTTTAAGGGGTCCTTCTACCTGCAGCTCCAGGGACCGCAATGGGGGCGCATTTTGCGCCTGCCTATGCAAATCTATTCCTGGGGCTGTGGGAGAGGGACCTCCCCCTGCCAGATGGTCTGTCGTCTGTGTGCTGCATCCTGTCATGGACGTGGTACATAGACGACATACTGATTATCTGGCAGGGGCCTATAGAAGGCTTACAACAATTTATTGAGGAACTTAATCATAATGATTACAATATACGCCTCACGTATAAGACCAGCACAAATGAGATTGATTTTCTGGATGTCCTTTTGAAGAGGGATGACAAGGATGAGATACAAACAACTATTTTTCGTAAAGCTACATCTACTAATGCGTTATTGCACGCATCATCCTCACACCCTAATCACATAATTAATGCGGTCCCTGCGGGACAATTTCTTAGACTAAGAAGATTATGCTCAGAGGAACATGAATTCCTGAAACAGGCTGAGGATCTGAAATTCCGTTTGAGGGAAAGAGGATATAGTGGTAAGAGCATTAAAAAAGCCTTTAATAGGGCAAAGTATTCGCCCAGGAATGAACTACTATATAAATCATGGCAACAAACTGGAAGTGATACGGTGAGATATATTACCGGTTATCACTCTCAGTTTGATGCCCTCAGACGGATTCTTGATAAATCTTGGCCCATTTTGAGGGCCGATCCGATAATCTCAAAATACTTACCCGTGAAAGCCTCTATCACTGCAAGACGTTAGTGCAATTTGCGCGACATGCTAGTTCATAGTCACTATGTGGCTCCCTCTCCCAATCACTTCTTACAAGAATTATCTTCAAGGGGTGGTTGTGCCCCTTGTGGCCATTGTGTCACATGTGATAATGTGGAAAGAGGAGAGATGTTCTCCATGGCCAGTCTCCATGGACGCGTCCGCGTCACTTCCGGTGGGCAGGCATCACTAGAGGGCCGGCACTGGCTGATACAGACAGCGCAATGGTTGCCACGCCAACCATTATGGTATTATTATAGCGGTCGCTCAGAATAATGCTCATATATGGGATGTGGAAGTGAGCGGCATGTTTATATATATATGGGTGATTTATGGTGCATTATTCTTAAAAACTGTATCTTATTCATTTAGTTGTCTGGGCAACACATTGAGTCACTTCCTGGGGGCGGTATTTTACACAATTGTATGTCTAAACACTACTGCTTAGGTATTGGTGGATTTTAAGAACTGCTGGTATATAAGATTTAACAATGAGGATTTGTATGTGCCCCCTGACAAAGGCTGAGGCCGAAACGCGCGTTGGGGAGGGTGAGCCTGCTGTCATGTGTGCATTGCCACGAAGATCGTCGCGGTTGCACATTTTGACTTCTCACAGCTGAGCTGCTGTTTCTTTGTGTTTGGCAGCTAGGGAGTTAATTCTGTCTGTGCTCGGTTCTGGGACTGGGTGCAGTTTCTCCCGGCTGCAATTGATTATTTGTTGATTGGTTTCCTTTAAATTCCTGGTTGTCTGCTTGGGGAGTTGCCAGTGAAACCTTCATGCAGACCACAGATAGGAATGAATCTGTATAGACTTTAGTTGTGAGCTCCTTAGTTGTTCTAAGCTCAACTTGGTTAGAGTTTATTTCCCAGACCATTTATTTTCCTTTGGTGTTTGAGTGTGTATGCAAGCGAGTGTTATCCTGTCTGTCTTATATGTCTAATCTGTGTATTTAGCTAAGATCAGCCCATATCCCTTTGGTGGTAGTCAGGATCCTTCTTAGGACTGATTACAGGGTTCAGGGTCTGATAGGAGACAGGGTTAGGTTGGAGACTTGGACCTCTGAACCATTATCAGTACCTCCAAGGTGAGGGATTAGTTAGGACCCCAGTTTAGGGTCAGGTTAGATCCCGGTCCACCTCTTTCCTGTTTCAGCTCATCAAGTCCTCAAGATTAACCCTGAGTTCAGCAGATATCGTGTCAGGTAAATCTATTCTATACTTACATGCTGATGTTGCTATACTGGTTGTTGTATAGAGTGTTGTTCCTGTGTTGATGGTTTGCTGACATTGTATACATATCATTAGACAGCGTGACATTTTCACTGGCCATAAAAATTATCTCCAGTTACCATGGATCCAGTAGCCCAGCTGGCTCTGCAGTTGCAGGGATTATCCATGGAGCTGACGGACATTAAGTCCAAAGTTTTGTCTCCCCTGGAGCAAACCAGAGTTGAACCTAAGGTTGCTCTCCCGGACAGGTTCACTGGTGGGCGAGACAAATTTTTCACCTTCCGGGAGGCATGTAAATTGTATTTTCGGCTTCGGCCTCGATCATCAGGGAGTGAGGAGCAGAGAGTGGGAATTGTTATCTCACTTCTGCAAGGGGACCCTCAATCCTGGGCATTTTCCCTTCCTCCGGACTCCCCGGCTCTACTGTCTGTAGATCAATTTTTTACTGCCCTGGGATTGGTATATGATGACCCAGATCGGGTCTCTCTTGCTGAGACAAAATTACGTAAGATACAGCAGGGAGATCGTCCTGCAGAGGAATTTGCTTCTGAGTTTCGTAGATGGGCCACAGATACTCAGTGGAATGACCCAGCTCTTAGGAGCCAGTTTTGTCATGGGCTTTCTGATAAATTAAAAGACGTTTTGGCTCAGTATGAGTCTCCTCCTTCTCTGGAGGCTGCTATGGCCTTAGCTATCCGTACTGATAGACGGCTTCGGGAGAGGGGTGAGGTAACCCCACTCCCTGTTGTTTCTCCACCTACCACTAAAGTCCCTTATGTTGAGGTTCCCCTTGTCTGTTCGGATGAGCCTATGCAGTTGGGAGGGACATCATTTCGTAGGAGGGGATTGGCGGTACGCCGCAGGACTAGAAGATGTTTTTTCTGCGGGAAAGAGGGACATTTTGTTGGAGAATGTCCATCCCGTGCCTTGTTGACCCAAAAGTCGCCGGAAAACTGTTAATCCCAGGTTGTGTGGTGGACGACAACCTGGGAGTATGTATTTCATCCGCCAGTTCTTCTCAGTTCCTTGTACCAGTGGAGGTGGTAGTTGGTACGAGAGTGGAGAGATTGTCTGTTCTTCTTGATAGTGGTTCCGGGGCTAATCTGGTTGACGCTCAGTTTGCTCAGGCTCAAGGTATGCATCTGAGTGTATTGGTCAAACCGATCCCTATATTCTCCATTGACGCCAGGCCTCTCGGCCAAGGTAGCTTTGTTCATGAGGTTCATAACATTGACCTTCGGGTAGGGGCAATACATAGGGAACAATTATCTTGTTATGTGTTGGAGGGTCTACCTACTCCCATTGTGTTGGGACTTCCTTGGTTGGTTAAACATAACCCTGTGATTAATTGGCAGTCCAGAGAAATAAGCCAAGGGGGTGAGTTTTGCAAAAGCAACTGCATGAACACAGTCATCAGTGCGGTCATGCCTAGTACATTGCCTCCTTTTTGGAGGATTTTGGGATGTTTTCTCTGAGGAGGGGTGTCAGGAGTTGCCTCCTCATCGCGTGTATGACTGCTCTATTAATCTCCTTCCTGATGCTAAGTTGCCTAAAGCTAGGTTGTATAATCTTTCTGGTCCTGAGAGGCAGGCTATGAAAGATTATATTTCTGAAAGTCTGGCCAAAGGGCATATTAGACCTTCATCTTCCCAGTAGCCGCGGGGTTCTTCTTTGTGAAGAAGAAAGATGGAGGCCTACGCCCTTGCTTGGATTTCCGCGAACTTAATCGGATTACTGTTCGAGATCCGTATCCACTCCCTCTTATTCCTGATCTCTTCAATCAAATTGTTGGCGCCAAATGGTTTTCTAAATTGGATCTCAGGGGGGCGTATAATCTGATTAGGATAAAAGAGGGAGATGAGTGGAAAACGGCGTTTAACACGCCGGAGGGACATTATGAGAACCTAGTCATGCCTTTTGGTCTGACTACTGCACCAGCAGTATTCCAACATTTTGTTAATGACATTTTTCGTCACCTTGTGGGGCTGTTTGTGGTTGTATATTTGGACGACATTTTAATTTACTCACCAGATTTTGTGTCTCACCAGGAGCATGTGAGACAGGTGTTGCAGATCTTGCGAGACAATAAACTATACGCCAAACTGGAGAAGTGTGTATTTGCCGTACAGGAACTTCAGTTTTTGGGTTTTTTGGTGTCAGCCTCCGGTTTCCGTATGGACCCTGAAAAGGTGAGAGCAGTGCTTGAATGGGATCAGCCAGGGGATCTTAAGGCTCTGCAGCGTTTTTTGGGGTTTGCTAACTACTACCGGAAATTTATTTGTAATTTCTCATCTGTCGTCAAACCTCTCACTGACATGACAAGAAAAGGGACGGATTTTTCTAAATGGTCGGACAAAGCTTGCCAAGCTTTTTCCTCTTTGAAGAAATGTTTTGCTTCGGCACCCGTTCTCATCCAACCAGATGCATCTCAGCCGTTCATTGTGGAGGTGGATGCGTCTGACGTAGGGGTGGGTGCTATATTGTCCCAGGGTCCGTCCCCTGGTAAATGGCATCCGTGCGCTTTCTTTTCTAAGAAATTGTCGTCCGCCGAAAGGAATTATGATATCGGCAATAGGGAACTTTTGGCCATTAAGTTAGCTTTTGAAGAATGGCGTCACTTTTTGGAGGGGGCAGTCCACCCGGTTACCGTTATTACTGATCACAAGAACCTGCTGTATTTAGAATCCGCTAAGCGTCTGAATTCCAGACAAGCTCGATGGTCGTTGTTTTTTACCAGTTTAATTTTGTCGTCACTTATCGCCCGGGGTCTAAGAATGTAAAGGCTGATGCCTTGTCTCGCAGTTTCCCAGGGGCCGGGAAAACGGATGACCCGAGTCCTATCCTTCAGGAGGGGGTGGTAGTGTCGGCTGTATTTTCTGAGCTTGAGGAGGAGGTGTTAGAGGCTCAGGGGGACGCCCCTGCAGGACCTCCAGGGAGACTGTTTGTCCCAAATCTGTTGAGACAAAAGGTTATTGAGGCACATCATAATTCTGCTCTAGCAGGACATCCAGGGAGTAAGGCTACTTTAGATCTCCTTTCTCGCCGGTTTTGGTGGCCTAATGCTAATAAAGATGTTATAACTTTTGTCGCGTCATGTGGGGTGTGTGCTCGCTCTAAAACCCCTCATACCCGTCCGTCTGGGACCCTTTTACCCTTGAAACTTCCGGAGCGTCCATGGACTCATTTATCTATGGACTTCATTACGGACCTTCCTCCGTCGTCAGGGAATACTGTCATACTGGTGGTTGTTGACAGGTTCAGTAAGATGGCACATTTCGTTGCTCTTCCTGCACTCCCTAATGCTAAAACTCTGGCGCAGGTGTTCATTAGGGAGATCGTTAGACTTCATGGGTTGCCTTCTGATGTGGTGTCAGATAGGGGGTCTCAGTTTGTGTCCAAATTTTGGAGGGCATTTTGTTTACGTCGGGGGATGCAATTGTCATTTTCCTCGGCTTTTCATCGGCAGACCAATGGTCAGACAGAGCGTCTGAATCAGAGCTTAGAGACATATCTCCGGTGTTTTGTCTCAGAGAACCAAGAGGACTGGTCTTCTTTCTTGCCTCTGGCAGAGTTCGCTCTTAACAACAGGCGGAGCGAGTCCACTGGTAAGTCCTCGTTTTTTGGGGCATATGGTTTTCATCCCCAGTTTTGTACTTTCAATGGGGGGGGCCCTTCTGGGGTTCCTGAGGAGGAGCGTTTCTCGTCGTCACTTGCTTCTGTGTGGAGAGGTGTATTGAATAATCTGAGTGCGATGGGGAACCGTTACAAACGTATGGCTGATAGGAGGAGAGTTTCTGGTCCAGATCTGAATGTGAACGATCTGGTATGGTTGTCTACCAGGAATATAAAACTTAAAGTGCCCTCCTGGAAACTGGGTCCCAGATTCATCGGGCCGTACAGGATCAGTTCCATAATTAATCCTGTGGCATTTCATCTGGACCTCCCTCCTACGTTTAAAATTCATAATGTGTTCCACAAGTCATTACTTAAAAGGTATGTGGCACCAGTCATACCGTCACCTCTACCTCCTCCTCCTGTGTTGGTCAATGGTAACTTGGAATTTCAAGTATCAAAGATCATTGACTCACGTCTGAATCGCCGGTCCCTTCAGTACTTGGTGCATTGGAAGGGGTATGGTCCAGAGGAGAGGACGTGGGTCCCTGCGTCTGATGTTAACGCAGATCGTTTGGTTTGGACCTTCCACAGAACTCACCCGGGCAGGCCTGGCCCTGAGGGTCCGGAGGCCCCTCGTAGAAGGGGGGGTACTGTCATGTGTGCATTGCCACGAAGATCGTCGCGGTTGCACATTTTGACTTCTCACAGCTGAGCTGCTGTTTCTTTGTGTTTGGCAGCTAGGGAGTTAATTCTGTCTGTGCTCGGTGCTGGGACTGGGTGCAGTTTCTCCCGGCTGCAATTGATTATTTGTTGATTGGTTTCCTTTAAATTCCTGGTTGTCTGCTTGGGGAGTTGCCAGTGAAACCTTCATGCAGACCACAGATAGGAATGAATCTGTATAGACTTTAGTTGTGAGCTCCTTAGTTGTTTTAAGCTCACCTTGGTTAGAGTTTATTTCCCAGACCATTTATTTTCCTTTGGTGTTTGAGTGTGTATGCAAGCGAGTGTTATCCTGTCTGTCTTATATGTCTAATCTGTGTATTTAGCAGAGATCAGCCCATATCCCTTTGGTGGTAGTCAGGATCCTTCTTAGGACTGATTACAGGGTTCAGGGTCTGATAGGAGACAGGGTTAGGTTGGAGACTTGGACCTCTGAACCATTATCAGTACCTCCAAGGTGAGGGATTAGTTAGGACCCCAGTTTAGGGTCAGGTTAGATCCCGGTCCACCTCTTTCCTGTTTCAGCTCATCAAGTCCTCAAGATTAACCCTGAGTTCAGCAGATATCGTGTCAGGTAATTCTATTCTATACTTACATGCTGATGTTGCTATACTGGTTGTTGTATAGAGTGTTGTTCCTGTGTTGATGGTTTGCTGACATTGTATACATATCATTAGACAGCGTGACACCTGCCCCCTTGGATGCCGTCCCTTTTGTGCCTGTGAGCCGCTTGCTGCCATTGATTTATGGTAAATATTGTGATATATCTATATACTCTATGTCCAATTGTCATGATGTGTAGTGGATTATATTGGTTTTTTGACTAAAAAGACACCTACTATAGGCACTTTTGACAATGGTAATTTAGATATGTAGCACAATTATATTTATATTTGTGCTTGATATGTGTCTTTGACAGTGATATACAAATTGACATCATTGATTTTTGGCTCTATTAATTCAGGACATGGGGAGGTGTTCCAGGGGAACATGACGCCTTTTTTATCTTTATAAATTTCCCATTGGTTTCCAGTATGATATATGCCTTTTTGATACCTGTTCATCTGTATATTTGTGTGGTAAACTCTCTTGAAAAATGCTATGAATAAAGTTTATATTTTTATATATACTCTCTGGACTGGTACACATTTTTATCTGTTTTGGAGGTAAGTAAACAACGTCACTTACCTTTTGGCTGAGCTGAATTCGCTGTCGCCGATGTCATACCTGCATTAAAGAAAGTAAAAAAAATGTAAAATATCCCCCAAATCCCCCACAAGACGACCTGTTCTCTGGGCCTCACCCCATTCATAATGTAGCCATATAGAGTGGCACAGAGTGTTTCAGGAGAGGACCGTCCTGAGCTTGTTGAAGGCTGTAACCACTCTACGCATGGCAAAAGGACAAAGGACGTCTCTTACCGGAGGATCCCCCTGTGCTCTGGGTGTCTGTGGACCCCCAGTCTTGGGAGGTGCTTGAGATGGGCCATGGACTGGAAATCAGCAGTGTTGTCTGGGCAGTGGTTGGACTTGTTTTCGGGGCTGGTGATGTTAATTTCGAGACGTCCTGGTGGGTCGCGCTCAGGGTGGTCACGGGTGAGGCTGTGGTTGTGTTCAAATCTGCAGTAGCCAGGCTGGCTGGCTCAGTGGCCACAGGACTCGTTTCTGCCAGGATGCCCGGTCCAAGGGAACCAGATGCTATGGTGGCAGAGGATAAGTTGAAATCTTCAAAGGAATGTAAAAGAAAGGTCAGGAAGACATCTGTAAAGGCTCAGAGCCCCAAGGACTCCCATTGGTACACTTTATTCTTTTAGATAATAATTAGTTATTTTGTATTTCTGAAATACAACGTGAATCACTTTCCCCTCCGGCCATTTTTTCTGCAGCTCCTCGACTGTCGCTGATTGTCAGTGCCAACGTCTGTAGCTGCAGAAAGTCTTTATTGTAAAAGCATATACAACGAAGGGTTAATCTATGAGGGAAATATCTGGAAATATCATCCAGAAATCACTGCCAGTTCCTCTGACCATCAGACAGCAATGCCGAGACTTTACAGGAGAAAGGAAGAAGAAAGTAATAGAGAAGGGAGGACAAAAATGAGAGGAGGGAGAAGGAAGGAAAGAAGGATGGAGAAAGAAGACCTGAAGGAGGTGAAAGAGTTATGAAAGTGAAAGATAAAAGAGAAGAAGAGTATGAAAGAAGGAAAGTGAAATAAAGGAGGAAAGAAGTGTAAAGGAAAATAGAAGGAAAAGAAAGTAAAAAGGAAGGATTAGGAAAGAAAGAAAGACACAAAAAGAAAGTAGAAAATAGAAAAAAGAAAGAAAAAGAGGAAAGAAAAAAGAAAATAAAAGATAAAAAGAAAAAATAGAGAAAGAAAATGAAAGAAGGAAAGTGAAATAAAGGAGGGAAAAATAAAGTATAGATGAAAATAGACTGAAAAAGAAGGTAAAAGGGAAGAAAGGAAGGAAGAGGAAAGAAAAAAAAAAGAAAAAGTGAAAAAAGAAAGAAAGAGAAAGAAAGCACAAAAGAAAGAGAAGGAAAGAAAGAAAGAACAAAAAAAAAACAGGGAGAGAAAGAAAGAAGGAAAAAGACAAAGAAATAAAGAAATAGAAAGAAAGAGAATATTAAAAGAAAAAGAGATGTAGAAAAAAGAAAGAAGAAAAAAAGAGCTCCATAAAAAGAAAAATAGAGGAGTAAAAGGCGAGAGAGTGAGAAAAAAGAATCTAAGAAAGAAGGAATGAAAAAAAAAGGCAGAAAGAAAGGAGGAAGGAAAAAGAGCGTAGAAGGCAAGGATAGAAACAAAAGAAATGAAAAGTAAAAAATAGAGGAAGGACAAAGGAAGGATCGAAGAAAAATGAAAAAAGAAAGAATGAAGAAGAAAGTGTTGGAAGAAAAGACAAGAAAAAAGGAAGGGAAATGGCAAGGAAGGGAGTAATGAAGGATGGAAATAAGGAAAATGGAAAAATAAATGAGAAAGGAAGAAAAAAGGAGAGAGAGAAAAATCTAAAGATAAGATGAAGGCCAGCTAAATGTAAATAGCAAGGAAGGAAAAGGAAAGAAAGGATTAACGAGAGTAAAGAGGAGAACAAGACTGAAAAGAGGGAAAGGGTGAGGAAGTGGAGAAAGAGAAGATGAATAAGGCCGGAGTCACACTTGCGAGAAACTCACTTGAGTCTCGCACCTCAATACCCAGCACGGCCACCGGCACTCGGCACCGTAGCGTTCAGCTGCATAGAAATACATGAGCCACACACTCCGGCCCCGAGTGCCGGCGGCAGTGCCGGGTATTGAGGTGCGAGACTCGGGCGAGTTTCTCGCAAGTGTGACCCCGGCTTAAGAACAAAATTAAAAGAGAAAGCAATGAGAAGGAAAAAATAAAAGATAAGAGAAAGAAAGAAAAAAAAAGAAAGAAGGAAAGTAAAAAGGAAAGTTGAAAAAGAAAGGAGAAAGAAAACAACATAATGGATGAAAAATGGAAAAAAATAAAAAAAAAAATATTGAAAGAAAACAGAAGGGAGTACAGAGATAAAAGAGAAAATGTGAAATGAAAGAGAAGTTTTGATTAAATGGAGAAATGGAGGATAAAAGAAGAAGTAAGGAAGTGAAGAAGGAAGGCTCATGTAACATAAGCGCTAATCAGTCGGCTTTGACTGTTCTTCTATCCAGGCCGGGAGCTTCTGATCCTTAGAATCTGCTCGGTTACACTGTACCGACTTCCAGGCAGTAGATGGCTTTGCCGTCCTGGTCGTAGTTGGCTGTAGTGGAGCACCAGGTGTACCCCTTGATGTCCAGGACACACTGTGTCCACTGCACCCCATTATACAGAAAAGGAAATACACAGGCTAAGTAGCTGCTGGTTCCTGCAAGACACAAACATGACGATGACGCCAAGATCCAGAGTCGCACATTCATAGACCGAAGATCTAAGAAACGCGGACGTTCCTCTGATCATTCCCATCATCTATGGATACACTGAGATCACAATAATGCTGGTTTACAGTTAGCTCTCAGGTTTATTATATTGTAAATAGTATGTGAACCCCGGCATTATTCCCTCTATGCTCGGACATGACCACATTAGAAAACAAGAGTCAGGTTATCTGGCGTGAATCGGTAAGTATCCGTCCACCACATGTAAGTGACCACAGCACATTGGACCCTAGGAAAGCACATTGAAATGTACGTGTAAGAACATGATGTGTCTCACCTGGGCCGGTGCACCAGCTCCAGTTCCCATCTCTGTCGTAGTTTTCTGTGGTGGAGCACCAGTAGCTCCGGGTCTGACCCTCCATAGTGCACTCACTGAAGGACATTTCATTAGCAATAAAGGGGAAGTAACAAGCTGGAGCCTTTGCTGAAAATAAAAAAAAGTTTTCATTTTTGTTGGTGATTATTTGGAAAGACAAATAACGTGAAGCATCAACCCATACAGGCATATCATAGACGGCATACCATAGTTGGTGGACTACAGTCTTAGATTTTTCCCTACTCAAGGAGACCAAAGGAGACCATCCACAGCAATAGGTATCACCAAAAAAAATTCTTCCATAGCACTCTAATCCATATGGAAATTTCCTTAATGGAAAGGTTGATAGTTTTCGCTTTCATGACTAATGGACTCCATTGATGTGATCTTCCCAAAGACATGGACTTCCTCAATGGGATCTTCTCACAAGTCATGGACTCCAGTGATCTCATAATCTATAGACTCCAGTGATGTGATCTCACAAGTCATATAGACTCCAGTGATCTTCTCACAATTTATAGACTCCGGTGATGTCATCATTTCTCAAATCATGATTTGCAGTTATGTAGTCTTCTCTAAATTTATGGACTCCAGTGATCTTCTCTAAATTTATGGACTCCAGTGATCTTCTCTAAATATATGGACTCCAGTGATCTTTCTAAAGTCATGGACTCCAGTGATCTTCTCTAAATTTATGGACTCCAGTGATCATCTCTAAAGTTATGGACTCCAGAGAACCTTTCTAAAGTCATGGACTCCAGTCAGGGCAGGCTCCAGGTTTTTATGGGCCCCGGGCGAAAGAGTCTCAGTGGGCCCCTTTAACACAGACCACAATTCATGATGCTCCGATACGGCACAGAAATATAGGTATAGTACAATGCCAAATACTTCACTTCTTACATTACATGAGTGATATCTATTGTAAATTCTACAATAGCTCAAAAACCGGACAGTATATTCCTCCATACAGTATTATGGGCACCACATAGTGTGCCATACAGAATAATGAGCCCCATATATTGCTCCATACAGTATTATGGGCAGCACATAGTGCCCCATACAGAATAATGAGCCCCATATATTGCTCCATACAGTATTATGGGCACTACATAGTGCTCCATACAGAATAATGAACCCCATAAATTGCTCCATACAGTATTACAGGCACCACATAGTGAGCCATACAGAAAAATGAGCCCCATATATTGCTCTATACAGAATAATGAGCCCCATATATTGCTCCATACAGAATAATGAGTCCCATAAATGATGCTCCATACAGAATAATGGGCCCAATATAATGCTTCATACAGTATATGATGAGCTCCACATAATGCTCCAGTATATGATGGTCCCCATATAATGCTCCATGCAATATAGGACGGGCCCCATAGAGTATAATGAGCCCCACATATTGCTCCATACAGTATAATGAGTAATATATAATGCTCCATACAGTATATGATGGGCCCCATACAGAATGGGCTCCATATAATGCTCCATACAGAATAGGCCCCATATGTGCTCCATATGATACTCCATATATAAAGGGCCCTACATGATGCTCCATTATATGATGGGCCCCATATGATGCCCCATATATAATGAACCCCATATGATGCTCTAGAGTATGAAGAGCCCCATATAATACTCCATATATAATGCCCAAGTATGTGATGGGCCCCATGGATGCTGCTCCATAAATAATGGGCTCCATGTGATGCTCCAGTATATAATGGGCCCCATATATAATGCTCCCCATATATTGCTCCAAACATTAAAAAAAATGAAATTCTCACCTCTCCTGGCTGGGCACTGCTCTACTCTGGACTCCTCAGCGTCGCCATCTTCCAGCTCTCTGCACTTGGACTGTTCAGGCAGAGGGAGAACAGACGTGACGTCATCGCGCTCTCTGACCTGAATGTCACTGCCAGGAAATGCGGAAGACGTCACAGAGGTGGAGCAGGGAGAGGTAAGTATTGCAAGTATCACAGGGCCCCTCATAGTACGCCAGTGTCTCGGACGGCGAGTGGGCCCCCCACCTGCTCAGGGCCCCGGCACTTGCCCGAGTGCGCCAGGTGCTGATGTCGGCCCTGACTCCAGTGATCTTCTTTAAAGTTATGGACTCCAGTGATCTTCTCTAAAGTTATGGACTCCAGAGATCCTTTCTAAAGTCATAGACTCTAGTGAACTTCCCTAAAGTAGTGGACTCCACTGAAACCCAATGTTGATGACCTTCAGAACCTTCGTTGCATTGTTATTTTTCTTCTCCTTTGAAGATGATCATTACTAGGCAGTTTTAGACCATCATGTACTATCACATTTGCCACTTGCTCTGCAGGACCAGCCTGTTGACTTGGATATCTGTCCTTCAATTTTATTGGCCGTCTTTACCTAACAGAAACAATATGAATGCTGTTGTGAATGTGTTAGAAATGAATTCTGAGCAGAAGCTCCCTCTGGTGGTTACAAACAGTTCTGAACCATTCAATGAAGATTGTGAAGATTGGCAATCAGGAGTTACAGACTGGTCTTATATAAGGGAGGTAACCTCCCATCATGTTTGCCGGTGATCAATTGTTCTTGTCTCAACTGTGGTTCCTGGTTCACTTTGAAGCTTGCTGAGTCTTGCCTGCATCTTCTGCTATCAGATAAGATATTTTCTGCTTTTATTTTTGTGCTTGCTTTTTGCATTGTTCTCTGCACTTCTGTGGAGGTCAGCCAGGTCCCCTCCGGGGGCTTGTGCTCCTCTCAGTTTATCTGAGCCACTGTTATTTGTTCATTTGCCTTTTCCAGTTTTTTCAGTGGCTGAGACTTAGTTTTGTTACACCAGAGAACTGATTTAGGTGGTAGAGGTCGTGTGATCTCAGGTGTTTTTGCAATTAGTAGAGTTGGTATTTTTTAGGTTTTTTTGGATTGCAGTAAGTGTCCTTCCTATCCTTTTCTTTCTAGGAAGATTGGGCCCCAACGTTTGCTCATACTATTTTCTGTCTGTGTCTGTATTTCCTCTTGTCTAACCGCCATTACATGTTTGGGGGCTTCCTATGTTCTTTGGGGATCTGCTCCGGGGCAGATAGCTTTCCTCTTTCTATCTTTAGGTGTAGTTAACCTCTCAGGTTGTGACGAGGCGTCTAGGACCAACGTAGGAACGCTCCACGGCTGCCTTTAGTTGTGGTGGTTAATCAGGGTACTGCAATCCAGTAGATTCCAACCTCTCTGGTGTATTGCCATTTTTGCCTGCTCTCCTCAGCTACCAAATCATAACAGTATCACCGGCCAAAACGGAAAATTATATGGTACTTACAGAAGGGAAAAATAGTGTGAAAAAAAAAAAAGTTGTCAGAGTTGTCAGAGATTTTTTATTTATTTTTTTTTCTGTTTGTTGCATTTTTTTTCCCTCTTTTTCTCTGGGTGCTGAGGATTTTTTTTTCTCTCAATGGAGTTTGCACAGTTGTCTGGCTGTGTGGATCAGCTTGCCACTGAAGTTCGGAGTATTGCTACCTATCTTGCAGGGTTGCCGGTTGTGGAACCTAGGATCCCCATGCCGGATTTGTTTTGGGGGGATCGAGATAAATTTCTGAATTTCAAAAATAACTGTAAGTTGTTTTTTGCCTTAAAACCTAAGTCCTCAGGGAACGCAGCACAGCAGGTTCAAATTGTCATCTCTCTCCTGCGCGGCGATCCTCAGGATTGGGCTTTTTCCCTGACACCTGGGGACCCTGTTTTAAGTAATGTTGATGCATTTTTTCTGGCTCTGGGGTTATTGTACGATGAACCTAATGTCACTGATCAAGCTGAAAAAACCTTTTTGGCATTAAATCAGGGGCTTGAGGACGCTGAGTTATACTGTCAGAAATTCCGAAAGTGGGCAGTCCTGACCAAATGGAATGATGATGCTTTGGCAGCCCTTTTTCGGAAGGGTCTGTCAGAGAATGTAAAAGATGTTATGGTGGGTTTCCCTGCTCCCTCTGGTCTCTATGATTCTATGTCATTAGCGATTCAAATTGACATACGTTTGCGTGAGCGCAGAGGTATGTGTGGAATAGTGTTGCCTTGTGAACCAGCTTCTGAACCCATGCAGTGTGATAGAGTGGCTTCTGGGGCACAGCGTCATGAGTTTCGAAAATGCAATGGGTTATGTTTCTACTGTGGTGACGCCTCTCATGCTATTTCAGTCTGCCCTAAGCGGGGAAGACGTTTTGCACGCTCAGTTGTCTTGGGTAGTGTTCAGACTAAATTTCTGTTGACTGTTACCCTGATTTGCTCCCTCTCCACATTTTCTGCTCAGGCTTTTGTTGATTCGGGAGCAGCGATTAACCTGATGGATTTTGATTTTGCTAAACGGTTTCCCTTGATACACCTACGGAAGTCTATTCCCCTACTGGGATTGATTCTACCCCTTTGGCTGAGAATAAACCCCAGTTCTCTACTCAGGTGATAATGAGGGTTGAACCTGATCATCAGGAGAGTTGCAAATTTTTGGTGCTGTATAATCTGCATGACATTATTGTACTAGGTTTCCCTTGGTTACAGTCTCATAATCCTGTTTTGGATTGGAAATCTGTGTCTGTAACCAGTTGGGGCTGCCAATGTGTTAATGCCAATACTCCTGTTTTTTCTGCCTCTCCCCAGTCTCAGGATGTTCCTGACTTTTTGACTGATTTTTCTGATGTGTTTAGCGAAAGTAAATCTGCATCCTTGCCCCCCCCATAGGAGCTATGACTGCGCTATTGAATTAGTGCCTGGTGGTAAATTCCCTAAAGGTCGCCTTTTTAACTTGTCTGTACCTGAACATGACGCTATGCGGTCTTATATCAAGGAGTCATTGGAGAAGGGTCATATCAGACCATCCTCTTCACCCTTGGGTGCCGTTTTTTTCTTTGTGGCCAAAAAGGATGGTTCATTAAGGCCGTGTATTGATTATCGTCTCTTGAACAATATCACTGTGAAATATCAATATCCGTTACCCTTGATTTCTGACCTGTTTTGCAGGGTGAAAAGTACTACTTGGTTTACCAAGCTTGACCTCAGGGGGGCGTATAACCTTATTCGCATTAAGCACGGGGATGAATGGAAGACGGCGTTTAATACCCCAGAGGGGCATTTTGAGTACCTAGTGATGCCCTTTGGGCTCACTAATGCTCCTTCCGTCTTCCAGTCCTTCATGAATGACATTTTCAGGGATTTTGTGGATAAATTTCTGATTGTTTAGAGAATGCTCTGTATGTGAAGGGATCAAAGTGTCTTTTTGGCGTACAGAGGATCTCATTTCTGGGATTCATTTTGTCCCCATCTGTTAATGAAATGGACCCGGTCAAGGTTCAGGCCATCTGTGATTGGGTCCAACCTACTTCATTAAAGGCTCTTCAGAGATTCTTGGGTTTTGCCAATTTTTATCGTAAATTTATTGGTAATTTCTCTGTTATTGTTAAACCATTGACTGATTTGACCAAAAAGGGTTCTGATGTGGTGAATTGGCCTCCTGAGGCAGTCTCTGCGTTTCAGGAACTTAAGCAGAGATTCATTTCTGCTCCTGTTCTACGGCAGCCTGATGTTTCTCTGCCATTTCAGGTGGAGGTTGATGCCTCTGAAATTGGGGCAGGTGCCGTTTTGTCCCAAAGAGATCCAGAGACCTCTAAAAGTAACCCTTGTGCCTTTTTCTCTCGAAAATTTTCTCCAACTGAACGTAATTATGACGTGGGTAATCGGGAGTTATTGGCCATGAAGTGGGCTTTTGAAGAGTGGAGACATTGGCTGGAGGGAGCCAAACATCAGGTGGTGGTCCTCACGGACCATAAGAATCTGGTTTATCTGGAATCAGCCAAGCGACTTAATCCTAGACAGGCCAGGTGGGCCTTGTTTTTCACACGTTTTGATTTTGTGGTTTCCTTTCTTCCTGGCACTAAGAATGTTAAGGCGGATGCCCTTTCGAGGAGTTTCCTTGCGGACTCTCCTGAGTTATCTGATCCTGCTGTTATTTTGAAAGAGGGTGTAGTTCTTTCCGCCATCTCGCCCAATTTGAAACTGGCTCTGGAAGGGTGTCAGGAGGATAAACCCGAGCGCTGCCCTATTGGGAAATTGTTTGTCCCAGACCGGTGGAAAAAGAGTGTGATGTCTGAGATTCATTGTTCCGCGTTGGCCGGTCATCCCGGAATTTTTGGTACCAGAGACTTGGTTAGTCGGTCGTTTTGGTGGCCTACTTTGTCTCGTGACGTCAGGGAATTTGTGCAGTCCTGCGGGACTTGCTCTCGCTCCAAGCCTTGCTCTCGCTCTAGTGGTTTGTTGATGCCATTGCCTGTGCCCAAGAAACCATGGACCCATATCTCTATGGATTTCATTTCCGACCTCCCTGTTTCTCAGAGAATGACCGTTATCTGGGTGATTTGTGATAGGTTTTCCAAAATGATACATCTTGTGCCATTACCTAAGTTGCCTTCCTCCTCCGAATTGGTGCCTTTGTTCCTTCAGCACGTGGTTCGGTTACACGGCATTCCTGAGAACATTGTGTCTGACAGAGGAGTCCAGTTTGTTTCCAGATTTTGGAGGACTTTTTGTTCTAAACTTGGTGTTCAATTGTCTTTCTCCTCGGCTTTTCATCCTCAGACCAATGGACAAATTGAGAGAACAAACCAGACATTGGAGACTTATCTGAGATGCTTTGTGTCTGCTGATCAAGATGACTGGGTCTCTTTTTTGCCTTTGGCTGAGTTTGCTCTTAATAATAGGGCTAGCTCTGCCACTTTGATGTCTCCATTTTTCTGCAATTTTGGGTTTCACCCTCGATTTTCTTCGGGACAGAGGGAGGCTTCTGTCTGTCCAGGTGTTGACTCTGTTGTGGAGCGTATGCAGCAGATTTGGGACCAGGTAGTGGAGAGGTTGTCCCTCTCTCAGGAGAGGGCCCAGCGGTTTGCCAACCGGCATAGGACTGATGGTCCTCGGTTTGAAAAAGGGGACTTGGTCTGGTTGTCCTCAAGAAATATCCCTATGAGAGTTGCATCTCCTAAGTTTAAGCCTAGGTTCATTGGACCTTATAAGATCATGGAGATTCTTAATCCTTTTTCCTTTAGTTTACTTCTTCCAGGGACATTTAGGCTAAGTTCACACGTTGCGGAATTGCCGCTGAAATTTCCGCGGCAATCCCGCACTTCTCCCACGGGAAATACGCATTTTTTTTGTATGCGTATTCCCGCCAGAAACTAGCGTTTTGCAAGCGTAATTAGCTTGCAGAATGCTAGCGTTTTCCTAGCGATCTGTAGCATCGCTTGGAAAACTGATTGACAGGTTGGTCACACGAGTCAAACATAGTGTTTGACAAGTGTGACCAACTTTTTACTATTGATGCCGCCTATGCCACATCAATAGTAAAAGATCTAATGTAAAAATAATAAAAAAAATAATAAATAATGATATTCTCACCTTCCGGCGGCCCCCGCAGCTTTCTCGCCTTCAGCGACGCTCCCGGCAACTTCCGGGCCCAGGAGTCCTTTGCGACAAATCACCCCGATGACGTAGCATCACGCGAGACCGCTACATCATCTGGGTGATTCTCGCAAAGGACTCTTGGGACCGGGAGTTGCCGGGAGCGTCGCTGAAGGCGGGAAAGCTGCGGGGGCCGCCGGAAGGTGAGAATATCATTATTTATTATTTTAATTGTTTTACCAGGGATATGGCACCCAGGGTCTGGAGGAGAGTCTCCTCTCCCCTGGACCCTGGGTACCATCCGCACATGAACCGCTTACATTCCGCAAAATTAACCCCTTCACCCCCAAGGGTGGTTTGCACGTTAATGACCGGGCCAATTTTTACAATTCTGACCACTGTCTCTTTATGAGGTTATAACTCTGGAACGCTTCAACGGATCTTCGCGATTCTGAAACTGTTTTCTCGTGACATATTGTACTTCACGATAGTGGTAAAATTTCTTCCATATAACTTGCGTTTATTTTTGAAAAAAATGCAAATATGGCGAAAATTTTGAAAATTTTGCAATTTTCAAACTTTGAATTTTTATTCCCTTAAAACAGAGAAATATGTCACAAAAAATAGTTAAGAAATAACATTTTCCACATGTCTACTTTACATCAGCACAATTTTGGAGCCAAAATTTTTTTTTGTTAGGAAGTTATAAGGGTTAAAAGTTGACCAGCGATTTCTCATTTTTACAACAAAATTTACAAAGCCATTTTTTTTAGGGACCACCTCACATTTGAAGTCACTTTGAGGGTCTATATGGCAGAAAATACCCAAAAGTGCCACCATTCTAAAAACTACACCCCTCAAGGTACTCAAAACCACATTCAAGAAGTTTATTAACCCTTCAGGTGCTTAACAGGAACTAAAGCAACGTGGAAGGAAAAAATGAATATTTAACTTTTTAGCCACAAAAATGATCTTTTACAAACTTTTTTTTATTTTCACAAGGGTAAAAGGAGAAAATGGACAGATAAGGTTGTTATGCAATTTCTCCTGAGTACGCCAATACCCCATATGTGGGGGAAAACCACTGTTTGGGCACACGGCAGAGCTCGTAATGGAAGGAGCGCCGTTTGACTTTTTCAAACTAAAATTGGCTGGAGTTGAGATTGGACGCCATGTCGCGTTTGGAGAACCTCTGATGCGCCTAAACAGTGGAAACCCCCACAAGTGACACCATTTTGGAAACTAGACCCCCTAAGGTACTTATCTAGATCTGTTGTGAGCATTTTGAACCCCCAAGTGTTTCACAAAAGTTTATAATGCCTGGGTGTGAAAAAAAACAAAACAATTTTCCACAAAAATGATTTTTTAGTCCCAAATTTTTGAATTTTCCCAAGGAAATTGGACCCCAAAAGTTGTTGTACAATTTGTCCTGAGTACGCTGATACCCCATGTGTGGGGGGGGGGAAACTGTTTGGGTGCACGGCAGGGCTTGGAAAGGAAGCAGTAACGTTTTGGAATGCAATCATTGATGGGGGTCATGTTCCGTTTGCAGTGCCCCAGATGAGCCTAAACAGTGGAAACCCCCCACAAGTGACCCCATTTTGGAAACTAGACCCCCTAAGGAACATATCTAGATCTTTGGTGAGCACTTTGAACCCCAAGTGCTTCACACAAGTTTATAATGCCCAGGCATGAAAATAAAAAATCCTATTTTTTTCCCACAAAAATTATCTTTTAGTCACTAATTTTTTATTTTCCCAAGGGTAACAGGAGAAATTGGACCACATAAGTTGTTGTACAATTTGTCCTGAGTACGCTGATACCCCATATGTGGGGGGGGGAACCACTGTTTGGGCGCACGGCAGAGCTCGGAATGGAAGGAGCACCATTTGACTTTTTCCAACCAAAATTGGCTGGAATTGAGATTGGATGCCATGTTGCATTTGGAGAGCCCCTGATGTGCCTAAACAGTGGAAACCCCCCACAAATGACCCCATTTGGGAAACTAGACCCCCTAAGGAACTTATCTAGATCTTTGGTGAGCAATTTGAACCCCCAAGTGCTTCACACAAGTTTATAACGTAGAGCCGTAAAATTTAAAAATCATATTTTTTCCACAAAAATGATCTTTTCACCCCAATTTTTATTTTTCCAAGGGTAACAAGACTCCAAAAGTTATTGTGCAATTTGTCCTGAGTACGCTGATACCCCATATGTGGGGGAACCACTGTTTGGGTGCATGGCAGAGTTTGGAAGGGAAGGAGCGCATTCTGACTTTTTCAACGCAGAATTGGCTGGACGCCATGTCGTGTTTGGAGAGCTCCTGATCTGCCTAAACAGTGGAAACCCCATAAATGACACCATTTTGGAAACTAGACCCCTCAAGGAACTTATCTAGATGTGTGGTGAGAACTTTTAACCCCGAAGTGCTTCACAGAAGTTTATAACGTACAGCTGTAAAAATAAAAAATCTTTTTTTTTTTACAAAAATGATTTTTTCGCCCCCAATATTTTATTTTCACAAGGGTAACAGGAGAAATTGGACCCCAAAAGTTGTTGTCCAATTTGTCCTGAGTACGCTGATACCCAATAAGTGGGCGAAAACTACTGTATGGGCACACGTCGGGGCTCGGAAGGGAAGTAGTGATGTTTTGGATTGCAGACTTTGATGGAATGGTCTGGGGGCGTCATGTCACATTTGGAGAGCCCCTTATGCACCTAAACAGTGGAAATCCCCACAAGTGACCCCATTTTGGCAAATAGACCCCACAAGGAACTTATCTAGATGTGTGGTGAGCACTTTGAACCCCGAAGTGCTTCACAGAAGTTTATAACGTACAGCCGTAAAAATAAAAAATCTTTTTTTTTTTTACAAAAATGATTTTTTCGCCCCAATATTTTATTTTCACAAGGGTAACAGAAGAAATTGGAACCCAAAAGTTGTTGTCCAATTTGTCCTGAGTACGCTGATACCCAATAAGTGGGCGAAAACTACTGTATGGGCACACGTCAGGGCTCGGAAGGGAAGTAGTGACGTTTTGGATTGCAGACTTTGATGGAATGGTCTGGGGGCGTCATGTCACATTTGGAGAGCCCCTTATGCACCTAAACAGTGGAAATCCCCCACAAGTGACCCCATTTTGGCAAATAGACCCCACAAGGAACTTATCTAGATGTGTGGTGAGCACTTTGAACCCCGAAGTGCTTCACAGAAGTTTATAACGCACAGCCGTAAAAACAAAAAAATAATTTTTTTTGTACAAAAATGATATTTTCGCCCCAGTTTTTTATTTTCCCAAGGGTAACAGAAGAAATAGGACAAATTGCACAATAACTCTTGGGGTCCAGAGTACGCTGATACCCCATATGTGGGGATAAACTACTGTTTGGATGCATGGCAGAGCTCAGAAGTGAAGGAGCACCGTTTGACTTTTTCAACGCAGAATTGGCTGGAATTGAGATCAGATGCCGTGTCACATTTGGAGAGCCCCTGATGTGCCTAAACAGCGGAAACCCCCCAATTCTAACTCCAACTCTAACCCCAACACACCCCTAACCCTAGTCCCAACCCTAACCACAAACCTAACCCTAACACACCCCTAATCCCAACCCTAACCCTAATCCTAACTTTAGCGCCAACCCTAACCCTAACTTTAGCCGCAACCCTAACCCTAACCCTAATGGGAAAATGGAAATAAATACATTGTTTTATTTTATTACTTTTTCCTAACTAAGGGGGTGATAAAGGGGGGTTTTATTTACTATTTATAGCGGGTTTTTATGATTGGCAGCTGTCACGCTAAAAGACGCTTTTTATTGCAAAAATAGTTTTTTGCATCGCCACATTTTGAGAGCTATAATTTTTGCATATTTTGGCCCACAGAGTCATGTGAGGTCTTATTTTTTGCGGTACGAGTTGACGTTTTTATTGGTACCATTTTTGAGCACGTGACATTTTTTGATCGCTTTTTATTTCGATTTTTAGGAGGTTAGAATGAACAAAAATCAGCAATTCATGAATTTCTTTTAGGGGAGGCGTTTTTATTGTTCCGTGTGTGGTAAAATTGATAAAGCAGTTTTATTCTTCGGGTCAGTACGATTATGGCGATACCTCATTTATATCATTTTTTTATGTTTTGGCGCTTTTATAGAATAAAAACAATTTTATATAAAAAATAATTATTTTTGCATCGCTTTATTCTGCGAGCTATAACTTTTTTATTTTTTCGCTGATGATGCTGTATGACAGCTCGTTTTTTGCGGGACAAGATGACGTTTTCAGCGGTACCATGTTTATTTATATCGGTCTTTTTGATCGCGTGTTATTCCACTTTTTGTTCGGCGGTATGATGATAAAGCATTGATTTTTTGCTTTTTTTTTTTTTTTTTTTTAGGGGTTTGCTAAAGGGGTTAACTAGTGGGACAGTTTTATAGGGGGGGTCGTTACGGACGCGGCGATACCAAATATGTGTACTTTTATTGTTTTGGTTATTTTATTTACAGGAAGAAATAAATTTATTGGGGAATATTTTTTTTTTTTTTTTTTTTTATTCATTTTGGATTTTTTTTTAAAACATGTTTATTTTTATTTTTTTAACTTTTTTACTTTGTCCCAGGGTGGGACATGACTGTATTTTATCAGATCGCTGGTGTGACAGTGTGCACAGCACTCTGTCACACCAGCGATCGCTCAGGCAGTGCAGCAGGCTTCTCAGTGCCTGCTCTCAGCAGGCACTGAGGAAGCCGCCTCCCTCCAGGACCCCGGCGCCATCTTGGATCCGGGTCCTGGGAGGGAGGAAGCCCTCAGAACAGCACGATCACATCGCGCTGGTCTGGGGGTCTCAGGGGGGCGCGCAGGGAGCCCCTTCCCCGCGCGATGCTTCCCTGTGCCCCCAGTACACCGCGATCATGTTTGATCGCGGTGTGCAAGGGGTTAATGTGCCGGGAGCGGTCCGTGACCGCTCCTGACACACAGTCACGGGTGTCAGCTGTGATAATCAGCTGACACCCGGCGGCGATTAGCTGCGCTTCCTCCGGGAGTGCAGCTGATCGCCTATGACGTACTATCCCGTCCATGGTCAGATTGTCACGGGTTTTATGGACGAGATAGTACGTCTAATGTCAGAGAGGGGTTAATGAACATGTTGCTATTTTTTCCGCGAAGCGTTTTTTTTCGCGGAAAAAAACGCAACATGTGGCCAAAACATGCGGAATCAATTAACATGTATAGGATGCTTAATGCTTGCGTTTTTTTCGCGTTTTTACCACGGAAAATCGTGGATAAAACGCAAAAAAAACACAAATATTCCTGAACGTGTGCACTTAGCCTTAAGATCCGTAACGTGTTCCACAAGTCCTTATTGAAGAGGTTTGTCGAGCCAGTGGTTCCTATAGCTGCGCCTCCTGACCCTGTTTTGGTTGAGGGCAATCTGGAGTATGTGGTTGAGAAAATATTGGATTGTCGTTTTTCTAGACGGAAACTCCAGTATTTGGTTAAGTGGAGAGGTTATGGTCAGGAGGACAATTCTTGGGTGTTTGCTTCGGACATCCATGCTAGGAGACTGATCCGTGCGTATGACAGAGCTCATCCTGACCGACCTGGTTGCCCAAATGAGGGTTCGGTGACCCCTCTTCAAGGGGGGGTACTGTTGTGAATGTGTTAGAAATGAATTCTGAGCAGAAGCTCGCTCTGGTGGTTACAAACAGTACTGAACCATACAATGAAGATTGTGAAGATTGGCAATCAGGAGTTACAGACTGGTCTTATATAAGGGAGGTAACCTCCCATCATGTTTGCCGGTGATCAATTGTTCTTGTCTCAACTGTGGTTCCTGGTTCACTTTGAAGCTTGCTGAGTCTTGCCTGCATCTTCTGCTATCAGATAAGATATTTTCTGCTTTTATTTTTGTGCTTGCTTTTTGCATTGTTCTCTGCACTTCTGTGAGGTCAGCCAGGTCCCCTCCGGGGGCTTGTGCTCCTCTCAGTTTTATCTGAGCCACTGTTATTTGTTCATTTGCCTTTTCCAGTTTTTTCAGTGGCTGCGGCTTAGTTTTGTTACACCAGAGAACTAATTTAGGTGGTAGAGGTCGTGTGATCTCAGGTGTTTTTGCAATTAGTAGAGTTGGTATTTTTTAGGGTTTTTTGGATTGCAGTAAGTGTCCTTCCTATCCTTTTCTTTCTAGGAAGATTGGGCCCCAACGTTTGCTCATACTATTTTCTGTCTGTGTCTGTATTTCCTCTTGTCTAACCGCCATTACATGTTTGGGGCTTCCTATGTTCTTTGGGGATCTGCTCCGGGGCAGATAGTTTTCCTCTTTCTATCTTTAGGTGTAGTTAGCTTCTCAGGCTGTGACGAGGCGTCTAGGACCAACGTAGGTACGCTCCACGGCTGCCTTTAGTTGTGGTGGTTAGTCAGGGTACTGCAATCCAGTAGATTCCAACCTCTCTGGTGTATTGCCGTTTTTGCCTGCTCTCCTCAGCTACCAAATCATAACAGAATGCCTGCACAGGAGTCAGAGCCTGGTCTGCAGCGGCAGTAAGTAACGTTCCCTGCCTCACTGGGTGATATGTACCGTAATTGAAATAATTGTGTGTCTAGAAACTGGACAAGCCATCCCAGAGGCTGCAGACATAGTCCTGAGTTCTGCCCCGGGTGGCGATAATACAGTCATGGCCAAAAGTGTTTTCACCCTTGAAATTGTTCCAGTTAATGAAGTATTTCTCACAGGACAATTATCACAATCCCCCCATGTTTTGTTATACATGTTTATTTCCTTTGTGTGTATTGGAACAACACACATAAAAACAGAGGAAAAAAAGGCAAATTGGATATAATTTCACACAAAAGACCAAAAATGGGCTAGAAAAAATTGTTGGCATCTTTCCAAAATTGTGGGTAAACAACTTTGTTTCCAGCATGTGATGCTCGTTCATACTCACCTGTGGCAAGTAACAGGTGTGGGCAATATGAAAATCACATCTGAAACCAGAAAAGAAATCAAAGCTGTCCTGCAGGCTCCGGGTGCATCAGAGTCAGTGTGAACTATCCGTCCACACGTGAATGAAATTAAACACTATGGCAGGAGACCCAGGAGGACCCCACTGCTGACACAGGGACATAAAAAACTAGACTGCAGTTTTCCAAAATGTATGTGAGTAAGCAAAAATCCTTCTGGGAAAGCATGTGGACAGATAAGACCAAGATAGAGCTTTTTGGTAAAGCACATCATTCTACTGTTTACTGAAAACAGAAAGAAGCCTACAAAGAAAAGAACACAGTACCTACAGTCAGATATGGTGGAGGGTCACAGATGTTTTGGGGTTGTTTTGCTGCCTCTGGCATTGGGGACCTTGACTGTGTGCAAGGTATCATGAAATGTGAAGATTATCAAAATATTTTGGATCACAATGTAGTGTCCAGTGTCAGAAAGCTAGGTTTGTGTCCTTGGTCTTGGGTCTTTCAGCAGGACAATGACCCCAAACATACTTCAAGAAGCCCCCAGAAATGGATGGAAACAAATCACTGGAGAGTTCTGAAGTGTCAGCGATGAGTCTGGATCTAAATCCCAGTGATCACTTGTGGAGAGATCTTACAATCACTGTGGGGAGAAATATGAGACCGGGAGCAGATTGTAAGAAGAGTCGTCCAAGATCCCGGCTGAGAGGAGGAAGAAGCTTCTGGATGGTTATAGGAAGCGATGGATTCAGTTATTTATTCCAAAGGGGGCGACCAAATATTGAGTTAAGGGTGTCAACAATTTTGTCCGGACCATTATGGGGGTTTTGTTTGAAATTTTGTCCGATTTGTCTTTTTCTTCTGTTTATTTTGTGTTCTTCCAATACACAGTAAGTAAATAAACCTGTGCATAACAAAACATGGGGAATTGTAATAATCTGGGAGAAATACTTCATTTTATGGAACAATTTCAAGGTGCCCACACTTTTGGCCATGACTGTATGTCTTCTCTTTTGTTCTCTTTGTACATTTCTTTGCCGCCAGTCCAATTACTAAAGAAGGAAAGTGTCCCATATTCCCACGCTCCTCCCGCTGTAATCCATAGCTCCCCTTCCCTGCTGCAGACAGGGCCGGCCTTATTTTGCATAGTGCCCTGTACATGTGGTATATGGTCATATAGTGCACAATAAACCACATCATACTGTGCCTAATTATCGGTGCCCTGTAACATATAGCCCTAAAATTTGCGAACATTTTTGATAAAAACAACTTCCGTACAGTTGCTAAATATTAAAGTTTAATAATGCCACCACCTTACACTGTGAAAATAATGCAGTGTATTAGTAGCAATGCCGCATAATGCCAAACAGTGCTCCAAAAATACAATGTAGAAGTAATACCGCTATAAAGTAAAAAGTGCGGGTGATCACATGCCTTGGAAGCCAGGTCATCTGAAGCGCCCCTAACCTCCTAGATGCACACCCATACGGTCGACCCCGGCCCATAAAGTCTACAGTACTATGATACATGTCTTATGGGAAAAGAATAATCGGGATGTATATTGACCATAAATGACATTTTCTGCACTTACCGGAGTCAGCTCTCCGACTCCTCTGCTGGAAATCCCAGGGGGGCTTCATTACTAAACTGAAATTGTCCTATAAGATAAAAGCGAGAAAAAATAAATAACAATCACACTCATCAGGCCTGAAAATTACCAGCTGAGAGTAGAGGTGGTTTGTTTGGTTTTCGAGGTGAGGTTACAATTAGAGATGAGCGAGCACTAAAATGCTTGGGTGTTCGTTGCTTGAACGGAGCAATTCCTAATACTCGCATGTTCGTTTTGAGTGACGAGCATAATGGGACTAAATGGGAAAGCTGAGCTTTTTTCCTGGCAGACCCAACAAAGAGGTCTGGGGGCAGTGAAAATGTTCAAATGGATGGAAGAAGTGCTGAATGGGAGGAGAACAGCATTGAGAAGACCCCTGAAAGCATCTCTGACCCCCAGATTACTGATGAGAACAATGGGGTCACTATTTTACTCCACTGTAAAAACCCCTTTCTGATATTGGGCATAATAGTACTCCGATGTCTGACTCCCCCTGTTTGGTGCAGGCTCCGGCGCTAAGCCTGCTCCTTTCTGGGCATATGACAGCTGATATATACAGATGACATGTGCCTGCAACAGCCGAGGGTGGAATAACGATCCACCCGTGGCTGTTAACCAGTTAAATGCCGCTGTAAATCTCTGACAACGGCATTTAACTCGCGCTTCCGGAGTACCGAGGGACGGCTGCCGCCATAAGTCGGCGGAAATCCTACGTGTCTACCAACCTAAATGGTAATATTTCCATGGCAAGCAGTCTGGAAATATGCCCATTTGGCATTTGGGCCTATGGGCGAGTGGTTGAGAACTTTCTTTTACATTCCAAGCCCTGGGTAGGGACAGCTGAATGCTGTGCTGCAACAAGGATTTGGAAGTGCCTGATGATGACGCCTCAGAATGTGTAAGGATAGGTGCAGGGCAGGAGGCATCTGCACCAGTGTCATGGACAAGGGATTGGCAAGCTCCTAGCAGGGGAAGCTGCAGTCCTGTCACCTGTTCAGCCCACCGAGTCAGGTGCTTAGATAACATGTGCCAAATCACGCTGGTGGTGGTGAGGTTCTTAGTGGTCAGGACCCAGCTGATCTTGGCATGGCACAGGTTGCAAATGGCCCTTTTGTTTGTCTCAGAAGTCTCTTTAAAAATGTGCCAGACTGGTGAACACCCAACTCTTTGACAAAGAAATTCAGAAGTGTCTGTACTCTGTGGAACAGTTTCCCACCTTCTCCCTCTAGTCACCCCACTGCCACTTTCTTTCTGTTTCGGTGGTGCCGATCTCTCTCTCCCCCCATTGCTGCTTCCCTCACTCTGCATGCCAGCTTCTCAGGTTGGGTCGGTGACTTCATTATCCACCACCTCATTTTCCTCCACCGCAACCCTGTTCTTCTGTTTTTGTGACTTGACAATAACAAGACTTAACGGCAAATGTGTGTCATGATCATGTTCCTCCTTATCCCAAATCTGCCATTCTCCACCATCATGTCTTTGTGCCAGCTGTAAGTTTTGTGCATCACTAAACAGCATGTCCTCCTGTCCCTCTTGGAGCATGCAGGATGAGCATCCACAATCAAGACATGATGTTGTAAACAGCTCCTCGGAGTGTGTCCTAATGTGGGATCACTAGTCTCCTGGGACTCAACATGGTGGGAGGAAGGAGGATCAGGGTGAGGATTAAGTGCTCCAGACTTTAGGCTGGTTAGACTGGACATTGAGGGAGACTAGGTGGTGCTGCCAAGCCTGCTGGAAGCATTATTTGCTGTCCTACTGACCACCTGTTTGCACTGGTCTTGCTTCAGAAGTTATGTCCCGTGCCTCCCTGCAAAGTGGGACAGGAACCTGTTATGTTTTGGTAGCTGAGGAGAGTAAGCAAAAACGGCAATACACCAGAGAGGCCGGAACCTATTGGATTGCAGTAACCTGAACTAACCACACAACTAGAGGTAGCCGTGGAGCGTTCCTACGTTGATCCCAGACGCCTCGTCACAGCCTGAGAGACAACCACACCTAAAGGCAGAAAGATGAAAGCTATCTGCCCCGGAGCAGATCCCCCAAGAAAATAGGAAGCCCCCAAACATGCAATGGCGGCTAGACAAGAAGAATCATGGACACAGACAGAAAATAGAATGAGCAAATGCTGGGCCCAATCTGTCTAGACAGAAAAGTACAGGAAAGAATACTCACTGCAATCCAAAAAAACCCTAAAAAATACCAGCTCTACTGATTGCAAAAACACCTGAGATCACACGACCTCTACCACCTAAATCAGTTCTCTGGTGTAACAAAACTAAGCCGCAGCCACTGAAAAAACAGAAAAAAGCAAATGAACAAACAACAGTGGCTCCAGATAAACTGAGAGGAGCACAAGCCCCCCGGAGGGGACCTGGCTGACCTCCACAGAAGTGCAGGGAACAATGCAAAAAGCAAGCACAAAAATAAAAGCAGAAAATATCTTATCTGATAGCAGAAGATGCAGGCAAGACTCAGCAAGCTTCCAAATGAACCAGGAACCACAATTGAGACAAGAACAATTGATCACCGGCAACCATCATGGGAGGGAATCTCCCTTATATCAGACCAGTCAGTGAACCCAGATTGCCATTCCTCACTGAAAGGTTCAGTACTGTCTGTAACCACCAGAGGGAGCCTCTGCTCAGAAACCATTTTTAGCACATTCATAACAGGAACCTACATGTCACAGATGGGCGTGCTTCTTGTGCTCCAGCAACAGGCGCCGCCGGACTTGCTCCATATCCTAGGTATTTGCGTGTATCATCAGCAGCACTTCCACTTCCCCATCTCTTATTGCATGCCTTACGCATTTTGTAATTGCTAGGTCTCTGGAAATCAAGTTTATTTTTAATACAAGAAAAAAATTGATTGGTCACCTGCAGCAACTAATGAGGCTGCTGTGGGTTTATGCAAATGTAATGTAACAGAAAGAACTCAAAAGTGTATGGATGACAATCAAATTCAATCCAGAAAAATGTTTCAATGCTTTTTTTTAGTTTTAAAGATCACAGTAATGTTCACAGACCACATAACACTGTACGTCTGAAAAATGGAACCCTACAAAATTTATAAAAGCTTTTTTTCAGTTTTAGAGAACACAGAAATGTACTCTCCACTATGAAATAGTGTATGGTTGAGAAATGTAGCCCAGAAAAATGTTTAAATGATTTTTGGGTGTAGTATATAAACCAAGTAAGGACTGCACAGCCCGTAATACTTGATGGATCAAAATATATTAAATTTTTCCACCACCGCAAAAAAAGCTGCAGCTATATATTTGCCAATGGACTGCACAGACCTAATCTCTGTCTATAGACTGGATTCTGTCACTTCCTCCCTAGGATAATGCAGATTGTATGTGATACAAATGGTTAGCCCTTAGAAGGGCTGTTAGTAAGATGGATCAGCTTCAGCACCAGTATCTACACTACAGGCATCTGATTCGTTATACTGCGGACACATGCAGGGTCGCCATCAGGGCATTACTGCGGTCCGGCAATGCAATAGTCATTGTCATTTGCCGGCGAGTCCACACTTGAAATGCATGGAAGGAATATCGCTGCTGGACCGTGGCCAGGTAAGGAGAAAGTGTTTTTTTTTATTATTATATTGAAAGCGGCAAGCCACAATATGTTTGGGTGGCAGGATGGAGACACATGGTCAGGGCCGGCGTCAGCACCCGGCACACCCGGGCAAGTGCCGGGGCCCTGAGCAGGCGGGGGGGCCCACTCGCCGTCTGGCACCCCGGCGCCCGTTAGCGGTGTCAGCGCCGCCATTGGGCCCCCCCGCTTGCTCAGGGCCCCGGCTGCGGCCGGCTCAATACTCACCTCTCCCCGTGCCTCCGCTGCCGCAGCTCCGCCTCTGGGCTCCAGGGGGCGCCTGCAGGACGCTGGCGCTTCCTCTCACAGCAGCGCCGCTGAATGACATCATCATTCAGCGGCCAGCTGTGGCAGTGAGTGCGCGGACGCCGGACAGGTGAGATGTTTGTGTGTGTGTGTGTCTGTGTATGTGTCTCTGTGTGTATGTAGTGCGATGCTTTGTGTGTGTGTGTGTGTGTGTGTGTGTCTGCTGTATGTGTGATGGTGGTGGGGGGAGGGCAGTGATGATGATGATGGGGAGGCAATGATGATTGATGATGATGGGCAGGCAATGATATTGCTGTGGAGACAATGATGATTATGGGCAGGCATTGATGATGATGGGCAGGCAGTGATGATGATGGGCAGGCAATGATATTGATGGGCAGGCATTGATGATGATGGGCAGGCAGTGATGATGATGGGCAGGCAGTGATGATGATGGGCAGGCAGTGATGATGATGGGCAAGCAATGATATTGATGGGCAGGCATTGATGATGATGGGCAGGCAGTGATGATGATGGGCAGGCAATGATATTGATGGGCAGGCATTGATGATGATGGGCAGGCAGTGATGATGATGGGCAGGCAGTGATGATGATGGGGCAATGATGATTATGGGCAGGCATTGATGTTGATGGGCAGGCATTGATGATGATGGGCAGGCAGTGATGATGATGGGCAGGCAATGATATTGATGGGGAGGCAATGATGATTATGGGCAGGCATTGATGATGATGGCAGGCAGTGATAATGATGGGCAGGCAGTGATGATGATGGGCAGGCAGTGATGATGATGGGCAGGCAATGATATTGATGGGGAGGCAATGATGATTATGGGCAGGCATTGATGATGATGGGCAGGCAGTGATCATGATGGGCAAGCAGTGATGATGATGGGCAGGTAGTGATGATGATGGGCAGGCAATGATATTGATGGGGAGGCAATGATGATTATGGGCAGGCATTGATGATGATGGCAGGCAGTGATGATGATGGGGAGACGATGATGATGATGGGGAGGCAATGATGATGATGGGGAGGCAATGATGATAATGGGCAGGCAAGGATGATGATGGGCAGGCAATGATGATGATAATGGGCAGGCAATGATGATGATGGGAGTCTTTCCACGGCGCCCTTTCCTGAGCCGTAGCAGTGCAGAACGCAGCACAGTGCAGAGGAGAGCTCCATATTTTGTATGGAGCTTTATATGGGGACCAGTATCCTGTATGGAGCATTATATGGGGGATGGAGGGGTGACATCCTGCATGGGGTATTATATGGGTGATGAGGGGGAGACTGTGGTGCCCATAATATTGTATGGAGGACTGTACTGTCCAGTCTGTACTGTGCTGTGAGGATTTGGCGGTTTTTGAGCTATTGTACATTTTACAATAGCTATCAGTCGTAATGGAAGAAGAGAAGTGTTTGGCGTTGTGCTATACCCATATTTCTCTGCAGTATCTGTGCATCATGAATCGTGGTCTGTGTTAAAGGGGCCCACTGAGACTCTTTCGCCCGGGGCCCATGAAAACCTGGAGCCGGCCCTGCAGATGGTGCAGGATCATGGGGTAGGATGGAGACACATGGTGCAGGATCATGGGGCAGGATGGAGAGAGATGGAGCAGGATGGAGACACATAGTGCAGGATCATGTGGCAGAATGGAGACAGATGGAGCAGGATGGAGACACCTGGTGCAGGATCATGAGGCAGGATGGAGACAGATGGGCATGATGAAGACACATGGTGCAGGATCATGTGGCAGGATGGAGACAGATGGAACAGGATGGAGACACATGGTGCAGGATCATGGGGCAGGATGGAGACAGATGGGGCATGAAGGAGACGATGCAGGATCATGGGGCAGGATGGAGACAGATCGCCCAGGATGGAGACACATGGTGCAGCATCATGGATTTTGGATCTTGCTGTACATTATGGTGTAATGATACAAAGCTTTCTCTAAGATTTGTCCGTCTAGTCTGCAGATTTTGATCTTTTTAGGTACAACTCTGCGAGCTCCATTTCTCTGATACAGAGATCAATAAATATAGAAAACTCATGAAGCCACTGGCATCGGAGCTCCGGTGGAAGAAAAGTTGAATATTTTGGCAAATAACTGTCCCCATTGGGGCTGACAATCTACATTCCCTATCAGTATGTCTTTAGAGCATGGGAAGAAGCCCACTCCTTTCTCATGTTGTCCTTGGTGGGATTGTTACTGAGTACACCAGTGCTGCAAAGCAACAGTGCTATCCACTGAGCCACCATACAATGCTAACCACTGAGCCACTGTGTAATGACAACCACTGACCCACCATATAGTGATATTCCCAGAGTCACTATACAGTGTGAACCACCGAGCCACCATACAGTACTAACCACTGAGCCACCATGTAATGCTATCCACAAAGCCACCTTACATTGCTAACCACCGAGCCACCATATGGTGCTAACCACTGACCCATCATGTAGTGTTAACCACTGATTCACTATAGAGTGCTATCCACAGAGCCACCATACAATGCGAACCACTGAGCCACCATACAGTGCTAACCACCGAGCTACCATACAGTGCTAACCACTGAGCCACCATGTAATGCTATCCACATAGCCACATTACAGTGCTATCCACAAAGCCACCATGCAGTGCAAACCACTGAGCCACCATACAGTGCTAACCGCCAAGCTACCATACAGTGCTAACCACTGAGCCACCATGTAGTGCTATCCACAGAGCCACATTACAGTGCTAACCACTGAGCCATCATACAGTGCTAACTAATGAGCCACCATACAGTACTAACCAATAAGCCACCATGTAGTGCTACAGTTTTATGAAAAAGTTTGGGCACCCCTATTAATCTTAAGCTTAATGTTTTGTAAAAATTGGTGTTTTTGCAACAGCTATTTCAGTTTGATATATCTAATAACTATTGGACACAGTAATGTTTCTGCCTTGAAATGAGGTTCATTGTACTAACTGAACATGTGCAATCTGCATCCAAACAAAATTTGACAGGTGCATAAGTATGGGCACCCTTATCATTTTCTTGTTTTAAATACTCCTACCTACTTTTTACTGACTTACTAAAGCACTTTTTTTGGTTTTGTAACCTCATTGAGCATTGAACTTCATAGCCAGGTGTATGCAATCATGAGAAAAGCTACTTAAAGTGGCCACTTGCAAGTTGTTCTCCTGCTTGAATCTCCTCTGAAGAGTGGCATCATGGGCTCCTCAAAACAACTGTCAAATGATCTGAAAACAAAGATTATTCAACATAGTTGTTCAGGGGAAGGATACAAAAAGCTGTCTCAGAGATTTAACCTGTCAGTTTCCACTGTGAGGAACATAGTAAGGAAATGGAAGAACACAGGGACAGTTCTTGTTAAGGCCAGAAGTGGCAGGCCAAGAAAAACATCAGAAAGGCAGAGAAGAAGAATGGTGAGATCAGTCAAGGACAATCCTCAGACCACCTCCAGAGAGCGGCAGCATCAACTTGCTGCAGATGGTGTCACTGTGCATCGGTCAACTATACAACGCACTTTGTACAAGAAAAACACTTGCTACCCACAGTAAAATTTGGTGGAGGTTCCATCATGCTTTGGGGCTGTGTGGCCAATGCCGGCACTGGGAATCTTGTTAAAGTTGAGGGACGCATGGATTCCACTCAGTATCAGCAGATTCTTGACAATAATGTTCAAGAATCAGTGACAACATTGAAGTTACGCAGGGGATGGATCTTTCAGCAAGACAACGATCCAAAACACCGCTCCAAATCTACTCAGACATTCAAGCAGAGGAACAATTACAATGATCTGGAATGGCCATCCCAGTCCCCAGACCTGAAGATCAGTGAACATCTGTGGGATCATGTGAAGAGGGCTGTCCATGCTCGGCGACCATCAAACTTAACTGAACTGGAATTGTTTTGTAAAGAGGAATGGTCAAAAATACTTTCATCCAGGATCCAGGAACTCATTAAAAGCTACAGGAAGCGACTAGAGGCGCAAAAGGAGGATCTACTAAATATTAATGTCACTTTTCTGGTGAGGTGGCCATACTTATGCACCTGTCAAATTTTGTTTGGATGCAGATTGCACATTTTCTGTTAGTAGAATAAACCTCATTTCAAGGCAGAAACATTACTGTGTCCAATAGTTATTAGATATATCAAACTGAAATAGCTGCTGCAAAAACACCAATTTTTATAAAACATTAAGCTTAAGATTAATAGGGGTGCCCAAACTTTTTCATATAACTGTATCCAAAGAGCCTCCTTACTGTGCTAACCACTGAGCCACCATACAGTGCTAACCACCAAGTCACAATACAGTGCTAACCACTGACCCCCGGCGGCGAAAAGCTGCGTTTCCCCCGGAGTGCAGTAAACCCCTTTAGTAACACCCCGTCCGGGGGCGGGTTTGGCAGGGGTTTTTTATGACAAATTTTAGAAAACTCAAATGTCAAAAGGGGGGGGTTTAATGAACTGTTGCAAATTTTTTCCCCCGCGAAGCGTTTTTTCGGGGAAAAAAACGAAACCCTTGGGGCCCAAAAACATGGGGAATAAAATTAACATTATAGGATGCTTAATGCTTCCCTTTTTTTTCGCTTTTTTTAACCACGGTAAAATCGGGGAAAAAACGCAAAAAAAAAAACAAATATTCCTGAACGGGCATTTAGCCTTAAAGATCCGTAACTTTTTCCACAAGTCCTTAAATTGAAGAGGTTTTTCGGCCTTGGTTCCTATAGCTGCCCCCCGCCCCTTTTTTTGGTTGGGGGCAAGGGGGAGAATGGGGTTTTGAGAAAATATTGGATTTTTTCTTTTTTTCTAAAACGGAAACTCCAGTTTTTGGGTTTAATTTGGAGGGGTTTAATGGTCAGGGGGGACAATTTTTGGGGTGTTTGCTTCAAAAAAACATCCATGCTAGAAAATAAATCCGTGCGTATACAAAGCTCACCCTGACCGCCCCGGGTTTGCCCAAATGAGGTTGGGGTGACCCCTTTTAAAGGGGGGGGTACTTTTGGTGAATTTTTTAGAAATGAATTCTGAGAAAACTCGCTCGGGGGTTACAAACATTACTAAACCCAATAAAATTTAAGATTTTTGAAGTTTGGCAATCAGGTTACAACGGGTCTTATATAAGGGAGGAAAACCTCCCATCATTTTTCCCCGGTGATAAAATTGTTCTTGCCCCTCAACTGTTTTTTTCCCTGTTCATTTTGAAGTTGTTTGAGCCCTTGCCTGCATTTTCGCTATCAGATAAGATATTTTCTGCTTTTATTTTTGTGTTTGTTTTTTGCATTGTTCTCTGCACTTCTGGGAGGCCCAGCCGGGTCCCCTGGGGGGCTTGTGCCCCCCCCTTCCTAAATTTTATCTGAGCCACTGTTATTTTTTTCTTTTTCCCCTTTTTCCAGTTTTTTCAGTGGGGCGGCTTAGTTTTTTTTACACCAAGAACTAATTTAGGGGGTTTGAGTCGTGTGATCCGGGTTTTTTTGCAATTAGTAGATTTGGTATTTTTTGGGGTTTTTTTTGGATTGCAGTAAGTTCCCCCCCTTTTCCTTTTTTTTCCCAGGAAGATTGGGGCCCCCAACTTTTGCTCAACTATTTTCTGTCTGTGCCCTTTTTTTTTCCTTTTGTCAAACCCCCCCATTACATTTTTGGGGGGGGCTTCCATGTTTTTTGGGGAACGGCCCCGGGGGCAGAATTTTTCCTTTTTCTTCTTTAGGTGTAGTTGGGCTTCCAGGCTGTGACGGGGCGTCTGGGGCCAACGTGGGTACCCCTCCAGGGCTGCCTTTAGTTTTTTGGGGTTTAGTCGGGGTACTGCAATCCATAGTTTCCCAACCCCCTCTGGTGTAGGGCCTTTTTTTTCCCCTTGCTCCCCCCAAGCTCCCAAATAAAACAAAATCCTGCACAGGGGGCCCAAGCCTGGTCTGCAGCGGAAATAAGTAACTTTTCCCAGCCTCACGGGGTAAATTTTGTACCGAAATTTAAAAATAATTTGTTCTAAAAAACTGACAAGCCATCCCAAAGGCTGCAGACATAGTCCGGGATTTTCCTCCCCCCGGGTGGCGATAAAACAGCCCCGGGCCCAAAATTTTTTCACCCTTTGAAATTGTTCCATTTAAATGAATTTTTTCTCACAGGAAAATTTATCAAAATCCCCCCATGTTTTTTTTAAAACAGGGTTTTTTTTTCCCTTTTGGTGTATTGGAAAAACACCATAAAAAAAAGGGGAAAAAAAGGAAAATTTTGGATAAAATTTTTCACACAAAAGCCCCAAAAATGGGCTAGAAAAATTGTTTGGAAATTTTTTCCAAAAATTTGGGGGGGTTTTGGGGGAAAAAAAACAATTTTTGTTTCCAGAAAGGGGATGCCTTTCCCATCCCACACCCTTGGGGCAAGTAACGGGTTTTGGGCAATAGAAAATCCCATCTAAAACCCAAAAAGGGAAATCAAAGCTGCCCCTGCGGGGCCCCCGGGTGAAACCAAGTCAGTGTGAACAAACCGTCCACACGTGAATAAAATTTAAAAACACTATGGCAGGAGCCCCGGGGGCCCCATTTGCTGAAACAGGGACAAAAAAAACTAAAACTGCATTTTTCCAAAATGTATGTGAGTAAGAAAAAACCCTTTCCGGGGAAAAAGCATGTGGACAGATAAGACCAAGATAGGGGCTTTTTTGGTAAAGCACATCATTCAAACTGTTACTGAAAACAGAAAGAAGCCTACAAAAAAAGAACACAGTCCCTAAAAGTCAGAAAAGGGGGGGTAAACAAAATTTTTTGGGGTTTTTTTGCTGCCTCTGGCTTTGGGGGAACCTTGACTGTGTGAAGGGTATCATGAAATGTGAAGATTTTTAAAAATATTTTGGATCACAATGTAGTGTCCTGTCAGAAAGCTGGGTTTTGGTGTCCTTGTTTTTTGGGTCTTTTCAGCAGGACAAATGACCCCAAACATACTTCAAGAACCCCCAGAAATGGAGGAAACAAATAAAGGAATTTTTCTGAATGCAGCGATGGTCTGGTTTCTAAAATCCCAGTGATCATTTGGGGAGAGATCTTACAACACTGGGGGGGGAGAAATATAACCGGAGCAGATTTTTGGAAAGTCGCCCCCAAGACCCCGGGCTTGGAGGGGGAAAACTTTGGAGGGTTTAAAAGGGAAGCATGGATTCGTTATTTTTTTTCCAAAAGGGGGGCCCGCCAAATATTGAGTTAAGGGTGTCAACAATTTGTGCCGGGCCCCTTTTGGGGGTTTTTTTTTGAAATTTTGTCCATTTGTTTTTTTTCTTCTGTTTTTTTGTGTTTCTTTCCAAACACAAAGAAATAAAACCTGGGGCATAACAAAACAGGGGAATTGAAAAAATCTGGGAAAAATTACTTCATTTTTTAAAACCAATTTCAAGGTCCCCCCCACTTTTGGCCATGACTGTATGTTTTTCCTTTTGTTTCTTTGTCCCATTTTTTTCCCGGGCCCTTCCAATTACTAAAAAAAGGAAAGTTTCCCATATTCCCACCTCCTCCCGGCGGAAAATCCAAGCCCCCCTTCCCTGCTGCAGACGGGGGCCGGGCCTTTTTTTCATAGGGGCCCGTACATGGGGAAATTTGGTCATATATTTAAACAATAAACCAATCAAACTTTTGGCCAAATTATGGGTGCCCTGTAACAAAATAGCCCTAAAATTTGCGAACATTTTGAAAAAAACCAATTTTCCGTACAGGTGCTAAATTTTAAAGTTTTAATAATGCCCCCCCCTTTACACTGTGAAAAAATGCGGGTTTTAATTAGTACCCAAGCCGCAAAGCCAAACAGTGCCCAAAAATAAAATGTAGAAAAAATCCCGCAAAAAAGAAAAAAAGGGGGCGGGTGATCACATGCCTTGGAAGCCAGGTCATCTAAAAGCGCCCCTAACCCCTAAAATGCACACCCCATAGGGTCCCCCCCGGCCCCATAAAGTCTACAGTCCCTATGAAAACTGTCTTAGGGAAAAAAGAATAATCGGGATTAAAATTGACCAAAAATGACTTTTTTCTGCATTTACCGGAGCCCAGCTCTCCGACTCCCCTCTGGAAATCCCGGGGGGGGCTTCTTTTAAAAAAACTAAAAATTGTCCTATAAGATAAACCCGAGAAAAAAAAAATAACAATCACACCCCATCAGGCCTGAAAATTACCAGCGAGAGTAGAGGGGTTTTTTTGGGTTTTTTGGGAGGTGGGGGTTACAATTAGAAAATGAGGGGAGCACTAAAATCTTGGGTTTTCCCTTTTCTTGAACGGAGCAATTCCTAATACTCCCCCATGTTCGTTTTTGATGACGACAAAAATGGGACTAAATGGGAAAGCTGAGCTTTTTTCCGGCAGCCCCAAAACAAAGAGGTCGGGGGGGGCGGGTGAAAATTTTTCAAATGGATGGAAGAAGTGCGGAATGGGAGGAGAACGCTTTGGGAAAAACCCCCTGAAAGCATCTCTGCCCCCCAGATTACGATGAAAAACAATGGGTCACTTTTTAAAAACTCCCACTGAAAAACCCCCTTTCTGAAAATTGGGCAAATAAAAACCCGATGCCCCTTGACTCCCCCGGGTTTGGGGGCAGGCCCCGGGCGCTAAGCCTGCTCCTTTCTGGGCATAGACAGCGGATTATACAGATGAGGGGGCCCTGCAACACCCGGGGGGGGTGGAATAACAAACCACCCGGGCTTTTAAACCATTTAAAATCCCGGGCTGTAAATCCTGCCAAGGGCATTTAACTCGCGTTTCCCGGGGAGAAACCCGGGGACGGCAGCCGCCAAAATTTTCCGGCGGAAATCCTACGTGTCTCCCAAACCAAAAATGTAATTTTTTCCCATGGCAAGCGGGTTTTGGAAATTTTCCCCTTTTTGGCTTTTGGGGGCCATGGGCGAGGGGTTGAAACTTTTTTACATTCCAAGCCCTGGGTAGGGACAGCTGAATGCTGTGCTCAAAAAGGGATTTGGAAGTGCCTGAGTTTGCCCGCCTCAGAATGTGAAAAAAAAGGGTGAGGGAAAGGAGGCACCCCTGCACCATGTCATGGAAAAGGGGTTTGGGCAAGCCCTAGCAGGGGCTGAAACCTTCCCCCCTTTTCAGCCCACCGAGTCGGGTGTTTAAAAAAAACAGGGCCCAAAATCACGCGGGTGGGGGTTTGGGGGTTCTTAGTGGTCAGGACCCAGCTGATCGGGCCCAGGGAAACGGGTTTCCCAAATGGCCCTTTTGTTTGCCCCAGAAGCCCTCTTTTTAAAAATGTCCAGACGGGTGAACCCCCAACTCTTTGACAAAAAAAATCAGAATGTCGTACTCTGGGAACTTTTTTCCCACCTTCCCCCTCTAGTCACCCCCACGGGCCACTTTCTTTCTTTTTGGGTGGTCCCGATCTCTTCCCCCCCATTCTGCTTCCCTCACCCCTGCATGCCAGTTTTCTCGGGTTGGGGGTGGGTTGACTTAAATTAAACCCCCAAACCCTTCATTTTCCTCCCCCGAACCCGGGTTTCCTTTTTTTTGTGCCCTTACAAAAACAAGACAAAGGGAAAATGTGTGTCATATCATGTTCCCCCTTTTAACCCAAAATCTGCCATTCTCCCCCCCATCTTTCCCTTTGTCCCAGCTGTAATTTTTTGCATCACTAAAAAAGAAAGTCCCTCCGGCCCTTTTGGGAGCATGCGGGTTTAGCATCCAAAATTCAAGACATGATTTTGTAAACGCTCTCGGAGTGTGCCCCAATGGGATCACTAGTCTCCTGGGACTAAACCCATGGGGGGAGGAAGGAGGACGGGTGAGGATTAATTTCTCCAAATTTTAGGCGGGTTAGGGGGGAAAAGGGGGGGAGACTAGGTGGTGCGGGCCAACCTGCTTTGGGAAACATTATTTTCCCGGGCCTACTGACCACCTGTTTTTTCACTGGTCTTTTTCTTTAAAAAGTTATGTCCCGTGCCCCCCTGCAAAGTGGAAGGAAAACCCGTTTTTTTTTTTGGTAGCTGAGGAGATAACAAAAACGGCAATACACCAAGAGGGGCCCGGGAAACCCATTTGGGGCAGTAACCTGAAAATAACCACACAACTTTGAGGTAGCCGTGGGGCGTTCCTACGTTGATCCCAACCCCCTCGCCCAGCCTTTAGAGACAAACCCCAAACCCCAAAAGGCAGAAAGATGAAAACTATCTGCCCCCAGCAGATCCCCCAAGAAAAAAAGGGAACCCCCAAAAATGCAATGGCGCTAGACAAGAAGAATCATGGACACAGAAGAAAAAAAGAAAAGAGCAAAAGCCCGGGGCCCCCAAACTTCTAACAGAAAAGTACAGGAAAGAATACTCACGCAATCCAAAAAAAAACCCCAAAAAAAAACCAGCTCTAAGATTGCAAAAACACCCGAGGGTCACACGACCCCTACCCCCTAAATCATTCTCGGGGTAAACAAAACTAAGCCCCCGGGAGCCACTGAAAAAAAAGAAAAAAACAAATGAAAAAAACAACCCGTGGGTCCAGATAAAAATGAAGGAGCACAAGCCCCCCCCCAGGGACCTGGCCCGACCTCCACAGAATGCAGGGAAAAAAATGCAAAAAGCGCACAAAAATTTAAAAAAGAAAATATTTATCTGATAGAGAAGATGCAGGCAAGACTCACAAGCTTCCAAAAAGAAACCCGGAACCACAATTGAACAAGAAAAATTGATCACCGGCAAACCAAACTTTGGGGGGGAATCTCCCTTATATCAACCATAAATGAACCCAGAAATTTCCCTTCCTCCTGAAAGGTTTCCCGTACTGTCTGTAACCACCAAAAGGGGCCTCGCTCAGAAAACCCTTTTTTGCCATTCATAACAGGAACCTTTCATGTCACAGATGGGCGTGCTTCTTGTGCTCCACAAAAGGCCCCGCCCCGGGCTTGCTCCATAAACCCCAGTATTTGCGTGTATCATCAGCAAAACACTTTTCCCCTTCCCCATCTCTTATTTCTTCCTTACCCCATTTTTAATTTCCCAGGGCTCTGGGAAAACAATTTATTTTTTAAAACAAGAAAAAAAAAATTTATTGGGCACCTCCAACTAATGAGCTGCTGTTTGGGGTTTTTGCAAATTAATGTAAAAGAAAGGGAAACCAAAATTTTATGGATGACAATCAAATTTTAAACCAAAAAAGGGTTTTAATGCTTTTTTTTTGTTTTAAAGATCACATAAAGGGTTTACCCGAAACATTTAAAACTGTACCCTCTGAAAATTGGGAAACCCCACAAAATTTAAAAAAAGCTTTTTTTTTAGTTTTAAAAGGGAAAACAAAATTTTAAATCCCCCACTAAGAAATAGTGTAAAGGTTGGGAAAATTTTGCCCGAAAAATGTTTTAAAAGATTTTTTGGGGGGATAATAAAAACCCAATAAGGGTTTCAAAAGCCCGTAATACTTTAGGGGTCCCAAAATATAAAAAATTTTTCCACCACCGCCAAAAAAAGCTGCAGCTAATATTTGCCCAAAGGACTGCACGACCAATCCCCTTCCCATAAAACCCGGGTTCTGCACTTCCTCCCCAGATAATGCAGATTGGGATGTGATACAAAAAAATTTAGGCCCCAGAAGGGCTGTTAGTAAGATGGATCAAACTTCCCGCAAACCCGGGAAAACTACACTAAAAAAAGCATCTGATTCGTTTTACTGCGGACACATGCAGGGTTTGCCCTAAAGGGATTACTGGGGGTCCGGGAATGCCCAAAAGTCATTGTCATTTGCCGGCGAGCCAAAACTTGAAATGCATGGAAGGAATATCGCTGCTGGCCGGGCCAGTAAGGAAAAGTTTTTTTTTTATTTTTATATTGAAAGCGGGAAGCCACAATATGTTTGGGGGGCAGGATGGGGACACATGGGCCCGGGGCCGGGGGTCAGCACCCGCACAACCCCCGGGGAAAGGGGCCGGGGCCCCGAGCAAAGGGGGGGGGGCCCACTCCCGTCTGGCACCCCGGGGCCCGTTTGCGTGGGCAGCGCCGCCCTTGGGGCCCCCCCCGTTGCTCAAGGGGCCCCGGGTGCGGGCCCCCTCAAAACCACCCTCCCCGGCCTCCGGGTGCCGCAGCTCCCCTCTGGGCTCCAAGGGGGGGCCCCGCAAAGGGCGCTGGCGCTTCCCTCTCCCCAGAGCGCCGCTGGGAAAGACATCAACATTCACGGCCCCGTGGCATGAGTGCGCGGACGGGCCGGGCAGGTGGGGATGTTTGTGTGTGTGGGTCCCTTTTTATTTTTCGTGTGTAAAGTAGTGCGAGGGTTTGTGTGTGTGTGTGGGGTGTGTGTGTTCCGCTGTAAAGTGTGAAAGGGGTGGGGGGGGGGCAAATGAAGATATGATGGGGAGGGAATGAAAGATTTTATGATGATTTGGCAGGGAAAAGAAATTGCCCGTGGAGACAATGGGTGATTATGGGCAGGGAATTTAGATTATGGCAGGCAGTGATGATGATGGGGAGGCAATGATTTGATGGGGAGGCATTGATGATGATGGGGAGGCAGTGAAGATGAAAGGGGACATGTGATGATCAGGGGAGTGATATGATGGGGAAGCAATTTATATTTATGGCGGGTTGATGATGAAGGGGGAGGCAGTGATGATGATGGGCAGCAATGAATTGAAGGGCAGGGATTGAGATGAAGGGCAGGCAGTGATGATGATGGGCAGGGATTTATGATGAAGGGGCAATGATGATTATGGGCCCGGCATTGATTTGTGGGCACATTGATGATGATTTGGGCCCCCGGCAGTGATGAAAGATGGGCAGCTTGATATTTATGGGAGGCAATGATGATTATGGGCAACATTGAAAGATATGGGAGGGGTTTATAATGATGGGCAGGCAGTTTATGAGATGGCGGGGAGTGATGATGATGGGCAGGGGAATGGAATTTGATGGGGAGGCAATATGATTAAAGGGGAGGGGATTGAGATGAAAGGGGAGGCATGATCATGATGGGCAAAGCAGTGATGAAGAAAAAGGGCAAAGGAAATGGGTGATTATGGGGAGGCAATGATATTGAGGGGGGGCAAAAGAAAATTTGGGGAGGCATTTTATGATATGGCCGGGAGTGATGATAGGGGAGACATGATGGGTGATGGGGGGGGCAATTTATGATTAGGGGAGGCAATGATGATAATGGGGAGGCCCGGTGATGTGGGGAGGCAATGATGATGATAATTTGGGGAGGCAATGAATGATATGGGGGTCCTTTTCCAAAGGCGCCCTTTCCTGAGCCGTAGCAGTGCAGAACGCGCACTGCAAAAGGGAGCTCCATAATTTTTTTTTGGAGCTTTAAAATTTGGGGCCCCGTTTCCTGTATGGAGCATTATTGGGGGATGGGGGGGTGACAAACCTGCATGGGGGAATATTGGGGGGATGAGGGGGGACTGTGGTGCCCCTAATAATTTTATGGAGACTGGGAAAATGTTTCCCTCTTACGTGGGTGAAGGGTTTGGCGTTTTTGGGGGCTAATTTTAAAATTTTACAATAGCAAACAGTTCCCTAAAGGGAAAAAGAAATTGTTTGGCCCTGTGCTATACCCATATTTCTCTGCAGTTTTCTGGGGCATCCTGAATCGGGTCCCGGGGTTTTAAAGGGGGCCCACTGGGGAAATCTTTTTCGCCCGGGGGCCCCTAAAAAAACCCGGAGCCGGCCCTGCAGATGGTGCAGATCATTGGGGGAGGTGGGGACACCTGGGGGCAGGACATGGGGCCCGGGTGGAGAGAGATGGAGCAGGATGGAGACACAATGCAGGGGTCATGGGCAGAATGGGGACAGATGGGGCAGGATTTGGGGAAAACCTGGGGCAGGATCCCTAGGCAGGATGGAGACAGAAGGGCATGATGAAACACATGGGGCCCGGAAACAAAGTGGCCGGGGTGGAAAACAGATGGGAAAAGGATTTGGGCACATGGGGCAGGATCATGGGGCAGGGTTGGGGACAGATGGGGCATGAAGGAACGATGCAGGATCCTGGGGCAGGGTGGGACAGATCGCCCCGGATGGAAGACACATGTGCAGCATCATGGATTTTGGATCTTGCGTACATTATGGTGTAATGATACAAAGCTTTTTCTAAGATTTGTCCGTCTAGTCCTCAGATTTTGATCTTTTTAGGGACAAAATCTGCGAGGGTCCATTTCTCTGATACAGAGATCAAAAAAAATAGAAAACTCATGAAGCCACGGCCCTCGGGGCTCCGGTGGAAGAAAAGTTGAATTTTTGGGAAATAACTGTCCCCCTTGGGGGGACAAATTTTTACATTCCCTTCATAAAGTCCCTTTTGAGCATGGGAAAAAACCCCCTCCTTTTTTCCAAAGTTTCCTTGGGGATTGTTACGATCACCAGGCGGGAAAGCAACCGTGCTATCCACGAGCCACCATCCAATGCAAACCCCTGACCCTGTGTAATGACAACCCCCTGACCCAAACCCAAAATGATATTCCCAGAGTCACAAAACATGTGAACCACCCGGCCACCATAAAAGTTCAAACCCCGAACCACCCTGTAATTCTATCCCCCAAAGCCAAAACCTTTCATTTCTAACCACCGAGCCACCATATGGGCAACCACTGACCCATCATGGTAGTGTTAACCACTGATTCACTATAGAGTGCTATCCACAGAGGCCCCAAACCCTACAATGCCCAACCACTGAGCCCCCATAAAAGTGCTAACCACCCCAGCTTTCCATACAGTCAACCCCTGAGCCACCCCTGTAAAAGCTTTTCCACATAGCCACCTTACAGTGCTAACCACAAAGCCACCATGCAATGCAAACCCCGACCACCAAAAAGTGCTAACCCGCCCCCAAACTACCATACAGTGCTAACCACTGAGCCCACCATGTAGTTTCTATTTCCCCAGAGCCACATTTCAGTGCTAAACCCCTGAGCCCCATACCCGTGCTAACTAATGAACCACCATACAGTACTAACCCAAAAACCACCATGTAGTGCTACAGTTTTTTTGAAAAGTTTGGGCCCCCCCTATTAATCTTTAACTTAATGTTTTTTTAAAAAATTTGGGGTTTTTGCAACAGCTATTTTAGTTTGATTATCTAATTTAATTTGGGCAAAAGAATTTTTTCTGCCTTTAAATGGGGGTTTATTGTACTAACTGAACATGTTCAAACTGCATCCAAACAAAATTTTTACAGGTGCCTAAGTATGGGGGACCCTTATCATTTTCTTTTTTTTAAATACTCCCCACCTAAATTTTTACTGACTTACTTTAAAGCCTTTTTTTTTGGTTTTTTTAACCCCATTGAGCCCTTTAAAATTCATAAACCATTTTATGCAATCATTAAAAAAGCTATTAAAAGGGGGGCCACTTTCCCGGGTTTTCTCCCCCGCGTTTAATCCCCCTCCCGAAGAGTGGCACATGGGCTCCCAAAAAAACTGTCAAAATTTATCTGAAAACAAAGATTATTCAACATAGTTTTTCAGGGAAGGGTACAAAAAACCCGTCTCAAAAATTTAAACCCGTCAGTTTTTTCCCTTTTGAGGGGCAAGTAAGGAAAAGGAAAACACAGGGGCATTTCTTGTTAAGGGCCCAAAATGGCAGGCCAAGAAAAACATCAGAAAGGGAGAGAAAAAATGGTGAGATCATCAAGGCAATCCCCCAGACCACCTCCCGAGAGCGGCAATCAACTTTTGCAATGGGGTCACTGGCATCGTCAAATTACAAACCCCTTTGTAAAAAAAAACACTTGCTACCCACAGTAAAATTTTGGGGGGAGGTTCCATCATGCTTGGGGGTGTGGGCCAATGCCGCAGGGAAACTTGTTAAAGTTGAGGGACCATGGATTCCACTCAGTTCACGATTCTTGACAATAATGTTCAAGAATCTGAAACATTGAAGTTTCGCAGGGGATGGATCTTTTAGCAAGACAAGATCCAAAACACCGCTCCAAATCACTCAACTTTTAAAAGAGGGAAAAATTAAATGATTGGAATGGCCCTCCCAGTCCCCAACCTGAAAATCAGTGAACATCTGTGGATCCTGTGAAGAGGGGTGTCCAGCTCGGGGACCATCAAACTTAACTGAAATGGGAATTGTTTTGTAAAGGGAATGGTCAAAAATACTTTCACCAGGATCCAGGGAATCATTTAAAAACACAGGAAGCGATAGAGGCGCAAAAGGGGGATCTACTAAAAATTTAAAGTCACTTTTCTGGGGAGGTGGGCCCTACTTTTGCCCTGTCCCAAATTTTGTTTGGGTGCAGATTGCACATTTTTTTTTTAGTAAATAAACCCCATTTCAAGGCAGAAACATACTGTGTCCAATAGTTATTAGATAATCAAACTAAATAGCTGTCAAAAACACCAATTTTTAAAAAACTTCTTGAGCAGCACGTCCACGCTGAACTTTCCTCTCACTTTGCATCTAACTCGCTCTTCGACAACCTACAATCTGGCTTCCGTCCCCACCATTCCACTAAGACTGCCCTGACCAAACTTACTAATGACTTACAGCCAAAGCTAACAGACAATTCTCTATACTCCTCCTTCTAGACCTGTCCTCTGCCTTCGACACAGTTGACCACTGCCTCCTACTACAGATCCTCTCTTCCTTTGGCATCAAAGACCTTGCCCTATCCTGGATCCCTTGCTATTCGCATTGATAGACGGCTTCGGGAGAGGTGCGAGGTAACTCCGCCCCTGGTATGACTCCACCCACTACTAAAGTCCCTTATATTGAGGTTCCCCTGGTCTGTTCTGAGGAACCTATGCAGTTGGGAGGGACATCTTTTCGAGGGAGGGGATCGGCGGTGCGCCGCAAGACAAGAAAGTGTTTCTTCTGCGGGAGAGAGGGGCATTTTGTTGAGGGGTGTCCATCCCGTGCCTCGCTGAGCAAGAAGTCGCCGGAAAAATGTTAATCCCAGGTTGTGTGGTGGACGACAACCTGGGAGTATGTATTTCGTCCCCAGGTCCGTCTCAGTTTCTCGTACCAGCGGAGGTGGTGGTAGGTACGAGAGCTGAGAGGATTTCTGTTCTTCTTGATAGTGGGTCCGGGGCTAATCTGGTGGACGCTCGGTTTGCCCAGGTGCAAGGTATGCAACTGAGTGTATTGGCCAAACCGATCCCTATTTTCTCTATTGACGCCAGGCCTCTCGGTCAAGGTAGCTTTGTACAAGCTGTTCATAACATAGACCTTCGAGTAGGGGCATTACATAAAGAACGATTGTCTTGTTATGTGTTGGAGGGTCTTCCTACTCCTATTGTGTTGGGACTTCCTTGGTTGGCTAAACATAACCGAGTGATTAATTGGCAATCCAGAGAGATAAGCCAGTGGAGTGAATTTTGCAAGAGTAACTGCATGAACACGGTCATCAGTGCGGTCGTGCCTAGAACTTTGCCTCCTTTTCTGGAGGACTTTGAGGATGTGTTCTCTGAGGAGGGGTGTCAAGAATTACCTCCTCATCGCGAGTATGACTGTTCTATAAAATTGCTTCCTGATGCTAAGTTACCTAAATCTAGGTTATATAACCTTTCTGGTCCTGAGAGGCAGGCTATGAAGGATTATATTTCGGAAAGTCTGGCCAAGGGGCATATTAGACCATCTTCCCCAGTGGCCGCGGGGTTCTTCTTTGTGAAGAAAAAAGATGGAGGCCTACGCCCTTGCTTGGATTTCCGTGAGCTTAATCGGATTACTGTCCGATATCCGTATCCGCTCCCACTTATTCCTGATCTCTTCAATCAGATTGTGGGCGCCAAATGGTTCTCTAAGTTGGATCTCTGGGGGGCGTATAATCTGATTAGGATAAAGGAGGGGGATGAGTGGAAGACGGCGTTTAACACTCCGGAGGGACATTATGAGAACCTTGTCATGCCTTTCGGTCTGACTACTGCCCCGGCGGTGTTTCAACATTTTGTTAATGACATCTTTCGCCACCTTGTGGGGCAGTTTGTGGTCGTTTATTTAGATGACATCTTAATTTACTCGCCAGATCTTGTGTCTCATCAGGAGCATGTGAGACAGGTGTTGCAGATCTTGCGAGACAATAAACTGTACGCCAAATGGGAAAAGTGTGTATTCGCCGTACAGGAACTTCAGTTTTTGGGTTTCCTGGTGTCAGCTTCCGGCTTCCGTATGGACCCTGGGAAAGTGAGAGCAGTGCTTGAATGGGATCGGCCAGTGGATCTTAAGGCACTGCAACGTTTCCTGGGTTTGCTAACTACTACCGGAAATTTATTCGTAATTTCTCATCTGTTGTCAAACCTCTCACTGACATGACAAAAAAAGGGACGGATTTTTCTAGGTGGTCTGACAAAGCTTGTCAAGCATTTTCCTCCTTGAAAAAATGTTTTGCTTCGGCACCCATACTTATTCAACCTGATGCATCACAACCGTTCATTGTGGAGGTAGACGCGTCTGACATAGGGGTGGGTGCGGTATTATCCCAAGGTCCGTCCCTGGTAAATGGCATCCGTGCGCTTTCTTCTCTAAAAAATTGTCGTCCGCCAAGAGGAATTATGATGTCGGCAATAGGGAACTCTTGGCCATTAAGTTGGCTTTTGAGGAATGGCGTCACTTTTTGGAGGGGGCAGTCCACCCGGTCACCGTCATTACTGATCACAAGAACCTCCTGTATTTAGAATCTGCAAAGCGTCTGAATTCCAGACAAGCTAGATGGTCGTTGTTTTTTACCAGGTTTAATTTTGTCGTCACATATCGTCCTGGGTCAAAAAATGTTAAGGCTGATGCCTTATCTCGTAGTTTCCCAGGGGCCGGGAAGACGGATGACCCGGTTCCTATCCTTCAGGAGGGAGTTGTGGTGTCGGCTGTATGCTCTGAGCTTGAGGAGGAGGTATTGGAGGCTCAGGGGGACGCCCCTGTAGGACCTCCAGGGAAACTGTTTGTTCCAGATCAGTTAAGACAAAAAGTTATCGAGGCACATCATAATTCTGCTTTGGCAGGACACCCAGGGAGTAAAGCAACTGTGGATCTCCTTTCTCGCCGGTTTTGGTGGCCTAACTTAAATAAAGAGGTAGTAACTTTTGTCGCGTCCTGTGGGGTTTGTGCTCGCTCTAAGACCCCACATACCCGTCCATCTGGGACCCTCTTACCTTTGAAAATTCCGGAGCGTCCATGGACTCATCTGTCTATGGACTTCATTACGGACCTCCCTCCGTCGTCAGGGAAAACTGTCATACTAGTTGTAGTTGACAGGTTCAGTAAGATGGCACATTTCATTGCTCTTCCTGCTCTTCCTAATGCTAAAACTCTGGCGCAGGTGTTCATTGGGGAGATTGTGAGACTTCACGGGTTGCCTTCTGATGTGGTGTCAGATAGGGGGTCTCAGTTTGTGTCCAAATTCTGGAGGGCATTTTGTTCACGTCGGGGGATGCAATTGTCATATTCCTCGGCTTTTCATCCGCAGACCAATGGTCAGACAGAGCGTCTGAATCAGAGCATAGAGACATATCTTCGGTGTTTTGTCTCAGAGAACCAGGAGGACTGGTCTTCTTTCTTGCCGCTGGCAGAGTTCGCTCTTAACAATAGGCGGAGCGAGTCCACTGGTAAGTTCCCGTTTTTTGGGGCATATGGTTTTCATCCCCAGTTTTGTACTTTCAATGGGGGGGGCCCTTCTGGGGTTCCTGAGGAGGAACGATTCTCGTCGTCACTTGCTTCAGTGTAGAGAGGAGTGCTGAATAATCTGAGTGCTATGGGGAACCGATACAAACGTATGGCTGATAGGAGGAGAGTGTCTGGTCCGGACCTAAGTGTGAACGATCTGGTATGGTTGTCTACCAAGAATATTAAACTCAAGGTTCCCTCCTGGAAACTGGGTCCCAGGTTCATCGGGCCGTACAGGATCAGTTCTATAATTAATCCTGTGGCATTTCGTCTGGACCTCCCTCCTACGTTTTAAAATCCACAATGTGTTCCACAAATCGTTGCTTAAGAGGTACGTGGCGCCAGTTATACCGTCACCTCTACCTCCTCCTCCAGTGGTGGTCAATGGTAACTTGGAATTTCAGGTGTCGAAGATCATTGACTCACGTCTGAATCGCCGGTCCCTTCAGTACTTGGTTCATTGGAAGGGGTATGGTCCTGAGGAGAGGACGTGGGTTCCTGCGTCTGATATTAACGCAGATCGATTGGTTCGGACCTTCCACACAACTCACCCGGGCAAACCTGGCCCTGAGGGTCCGGAGGCCCCTCGTAGAAGGGGGGGTACTGTCATGGGTGTATCGCCACGAAGATCGTCGCGATTACACATTCTGACTTCTCACAGCTGAGTTGCTGTTTCTTTGTGTTTGGTGGTGAGGGAGTTAATTCTACCTAGCTCTGTGCTAAGACTAGGTCCAGCCTCGCCCGGCTGCAGTTGATTATGCACTAATTAGCTTCCTTTATATACCTGCCAGTCTGCTTGGGAGATGCCGGTGAAAGCATTCATACAGACCAGCAGATAGGATCGGTTCTGAGAAGACTTAAGCTAAGAGCTCCTTTGTGGTTTCTCCTCTCCTCGCTTATAGTTTATCTCCTAGACCTTTGGTGTTCCCTCTGTGTTTAAGTGTTGTATGTAAGACAGTATTTACTTTATCCCCTGTCTGTCTCGTTTGTCTTTACTGTTTATTAAGCGGTGACCTGCCCATATCCCTGTGGTGGTAATCAGTGTCCTTCTAAGGACTAGATTACAGTGGTCAGGGACTTATAGGAGATAGGGTTACGCTGGCGGCCTGGACCTCTGTACCATTAACAGTACCTCCACGTAGAGGGACTAGTCGGGACCCCAGTTTAGGGTCAGTATAGACCCCGGTCCACCTCTAGCCTGAGACAGCGTGAAACAGATCCAGTATAGATCCTCAGTACTTCGGATATTATGTCAGGTAATACTATGTTATCAAATACTATATGTTCATGTTGATATAACCTATTTATATGTTATATAGAATGTTGTCCCACTTGATATAGATTACTGACATTATCTATAACTGTTATACAGCGTGATACCTCCCTGTTAACACTCTCGCACCTCTCCAGTCCATCCTTAACTCTGCTGCCCGACTAACTAATCTGTACGGAGCAATATATTGGGTCCATTATTCTATATGAAGCAATATATGGGTTCATTATTCTGTATGGAGCAATATATGGGGCTCATTTTACTGTATGGTGCAATATATGGGGCTCATTATTCTGTGGGGAGCAATATATGCGGCACATTATTCTGTATGGAGCAATATATGCGGCACATTATTCTGTATGGAGCACTATGTGGTGCCTATAATACTGTATGGAGGACTGTGTTGCCCATAAAACTGCATGGAGCAATATATGGGGCTCATTATTCTGTGTGGAGAAATATATGTAGCTTATTATTCTGTATGGAGCAATATATGGGCCTCATTATTCAGTATGTAGCAATATATGGGGCTCATTTTACTGTATGGCACAATATATGGGGTTCATTATTCTGTATGGAGAAATATATGGGGCTCATTATTCTGTATGGAGCACTATGTAGTGCCTGTAATACTGAATGGAGGACTATGTGATGCTCATAATACTGTATGGAGGACTATGTGGTGCCCATAATACTGCATGGAGCAATATATGGGGCTCATTATTCTGTATGGAGAAATATATAGGTCTCATTCCACTGTATGGAGGACTATGCGGTGCCCATTATACTGTATGGAGGACTATACGGTCCAGTTTCTGAGTTATTGTAGAATTTACAATAGATATCACTCATGTAATGTAAGAAGTTAGTGAAATATTTGGCATTCTTATACCTATGTTTCTCTGCTATATCATGAATCGTGGTATGTATTAAAGGGACCCACTGAAATTCTTTTACCCGGGGCCCACGAAAACCTGGAGCCAGCCCTGATGCTATCCTCGAATTTTACAAGAGGAGAAAGACCAGCGAAGACTCAGACTTTAGGGTTGGACTTCAGAAAGGCAGATTTTAAGCGACTCAGAAAGAGGGTAGGAAAGGTCCAATGGCCGGATGTTCTAAAGGACAGAAATGTCCAAGAAGGATGGGAGATTTTGGTAAATTAAATTCTCACCGCACAATCAGTAACAATACAGAAAAGAAGGAAGAATTGGAAGTATGTAAAGAGACCATGGTGGATGAACACAGAATTTATCACTTATTAAAAAGGAAAAAAAGAAATGTATATCAGATGGGAATAGGGCATTGGGTATATCTAAAGAAGAATACAATGTTGTCTGCAGGGAATGCAGGGCAAGAGTTGGAGGAGCTAAAGCCTGTAACGAAGTGAGTCTCGCAAGAGAGGCCAAAAGCAATAAGAAAGGTTTTGGGTGTATGTCAAAAGCAAAAGAAAAGTCAAAGATGCTATAGGATGAAGAGGGTGAAGTGGCCAAAAAAGATGATGAGGACAAACTTTTATATTCCTATTTTTCATCTGTGTTATCTAAGAAAGCACATGTAACATCAACTGATCTTCACGGTGCCATTGAAGCAATAAAATAATCCACACTATCCATAAACAGAGAGATGCTGAGGGAACACTTAGCTAATTTACATCTCCTGGTCCAGATTAATTACATCCTAGGGTACTGAAAAAGTTAGCAGAGGAAATTACAGAACCACTAGCCAGAAGCTTTGAAAAGTCCTGCAAAACAGGAGAAGTCCCGGAAGATTGGAGAAGGGCAAATGTTGTCACTATCTTCAAAAAAGGAAAGAAGACGGAGCCAGGAAATTACAAGCCAGTGAGCCTTACTTCGATGCCAGGAAAGAGCTGTGAACAAATTATTAAACATCATGTATGTAAGTACTTGGATAAGAATACAGTAATTAACCAGTGCCAGCATGGATTTGTAGCAAAGAAGTCATGCCAGGCTAATCTAATTTCATTTTATGATGGAATCACTAACTCGGTGGATCAGGGAAATGCAGTAGATATAGTATATCTCGACTTCACCAAAGCATTTAATAAAGTATCTCATACTATCCTTATTGAAAAAATTACCAAGTATTGGATTGACAAGGCTATGGTTAGGTGGATTCATAACTGGCTCAGTGATCGTACTCAGAGTAGTAATAAATAGCTGTACTTCCAACTGTGAGTGTTTCACGTGGGGACCACTAGGCTCTGTCCTGGGCCCAGTTTTTATAAATGATCTAGATAAGGGAAATTAAGGTAAACTGATCAAATTTGCAGATAATGCAAAGCTAGGAGGGATAACTAACACTAGAGAAGTTCAGAGAAGAGCTGCCAGTATGGTAAGCGGACTGCAAAGTATGTCCTACAAGGAACGGTTAAAGGATCTGGGAATGTTTAGCTTGCAAAAAAGAAGGCTAAGAGGAGACTTAATAGCTGTCTACAAATATCTCAAGGGCTGTCACATTGTAGAAGAATCATCTTTATTCTCATTTGCACAAGGAAAGACTAGAAGCAATGGGATGAAACTGAATGGGAGGAGACACAGATTAGATATTAGAAGACACTTTTTGACAGTGAGGGACATCAATGAGTGGAACAGGGGGCCACAAGAGGTGGTGAGTTTTCCTTCAATGGAAGTCTTCACACAGAGACTGGACAGACATCTGTCTGAGATGGTTTAGTGACTCCTGTATTGAGCAGGGGGTCCCTTCCAACTGTTAGAATCTATTTAGTTTGACCATCCGCCATCTTGTTGTAGTGTCTGGCTGCTGGTCTTTTTCCCCTTGTGCTGGGCTTGTCGTTGGTCAGGTGATTGTATCACCCTTTATTACCCTGCACCTGCCTCACAATCCTTGCTGGACATCAGTGTTAATCCGCTAGAGTTCTGGCTAGGAGCTTTGATAGCTTTGTGTTATAGTTTGTGCAGTTCTGGGAACTCTAGTTCTGCTTGCTTAGTCTTTTTGTTTTTTCCTTTTGTTTCTGCAGCTTCTCTATTTCCCTACTAGGAGGTCACCTGTTTTTGTTCCCAGTCCCTAGGTCTTTCAGGGATTCCCTTCCCCCATCTTTAGGTCTTCGCTTGAGTCTAGACTAGGATCGTCGGTGGGTCTATTCGTAAGGAATAGGTCGCCCGCTCCATCGTAGGGATTGAGTCTAGTCCTAGTGCAGGGTCAGCTTCTCCCCCCAGCTCTATTCCTGAGTTTCAGACCCGCAACAGTATGTCCAGCCAGTACATATATAAAAAAAATATATTTTTTACTTTCTCCCGGAGTCCTTTAATATGAACAGCGTCCAAGAACTTACTCAACACTTGCAAGGGTTAAATTTGAAGGTAGCCAGCCTGCAACAGCAAGTGAGTAATTTCCTGGAGTATGCTGTGAAGAGCCTAAGGTAGGACTACCTGAGTTTTTTTCTGGTAAACTGCAGGAATTTTTTACGTTTTAAAATGCATGTTTACTATATTTTTGGCTTAGACCTGGATCCTCATGGAGTGAATCACAGCGTGGGGGATTATTATGTCTTTGTTGCGAAGTGATTCCCAAATCTGGGCATTTTCGTTACCACCTAATGATCCTTGTCTGACATCAGTAGAAGCATTTTTTACTGCTATGGGGTTGTTATATGATGATCAGGATCGAGTCACCACAGCTGAGGCAGAGCTCAGACGGCTTAAACAGGGTTCTGGTGATGCTGAGAGGTATTGCACCCTGTTCAGACGATGGTCCGCAGAGGTCTGGTGGTAGACCTCAAGAGTCAGTTTTTAGCAGGTTTGACTGAAAGTGTTAAAGATTTTCTCATTGCATATCCTGCACCTGCTTCTTTGGAATCTGCTATGCAGTTAGCCATCCGTGTGGATAGAAGATTGAGAGACAGGCAGAATAATGAGAAACCTCCTATAATGCTGGACCCAGTCTCTCAGGATAGCCCCGTCAACAGCGGGGAGCCAATGCAACTTGGGGCGATGTCCTCTCATTCCCAGGAGAGGGGGAGGAGGTTCTCTGAGGGACTATGCTTGTATTGTGGTAAGGCTGACCATTTTGTTAAGCAATGCGAGGTTCGCATAAGGAAATAAAAGAAAAAAAAGGTCAATAGAAGCAACACTCCCGTTCGTATTGCATTTTTACGGTCCGCAGGAGTTTTTTTCTCTGGTAATTCCACCTATTGTGGTCATTCCATTGATTTTCAGGTCATGGTGGATTGTGGTTCTGCACTGAATTTGATTGATCAACAATTTCTAGACAAATATAAATTTGATTCTGAACCATTGTCATCTCCTTTTCCTGTTGTGGTGATTGATAACACTCCCCTGGAGCATGGGTGCGTGTCTCGAAAGGTCACTGGGTTCCCACTTATTGTCAATATGGAACATCAAGAGTGTATTGACTTGTTTGTACTGGATAAATTGCCTGCTCCAGTCGTCCTGGGTTTACCTTGGTTAAAAATGCACAATCCTTTGCTGGACTGGTCGTCTGGTATTATAAGTTCCTGGGGTCAGGGATGTTATGGTAAATGTTGTAATGTTCACATTGCTGCTGTTGTGAAGAGGGAGCTACCTGAAGCCATTCAGGATTTCTGGAGGGTTTTTTCAGAAGTTGAGTAGCAAGCTCTACCACCCCATAGGGATTACGATTGCGCTATTGAGTTCGTCCCTGGTGCTACAATCCATAAGAGTCGTTTATTTAATCTGACGATTCCCGAGGCCTTAAAGGAATACCTACAGACTAGTTTGGCTGCAGGTCATATAAGACCCTCTAAGTCCCCTGTGGCTGTAGGATTTTTTTTTGTCAAAAAGAAGGATGGGGGCCTTACACCGTGTCTGGATTTTCGGGAGATTAATAAGATTACTGTGCGCAATCCTTACCCGTTGCGGCTAATTCCCGATTTGTTTAACCAACTAACCGGAGCTAAATGGTTCTCTAAAATTGACCTTCTTGGGACATATAATTTGCTGCAGGTAAAGGAGGGCGATGAATGGAAGACAGCCTTTAATACCCCGGAGGGTCATTTTGAGTGTCTAGTGATGCCTTTTGGCCTTACTAATGCGCCTGCGTTTTTTCAAATTTTCATTAATGACATTCTGAGGCCGTTGATCGGTAGGAGTGTTATTGTTTATTTGGACAATATTTTGATCTATTCACCTGATTGGAGTCACATTGGCAGAGAGTCCGCGAAGTTCTACAGATTTTGAGCGAAAACAACCTCTTTGCTAAATTGGAGAAGTGTGAGTTTGCGGTACAGAAAATGAGTTTTTTGGGGTACTTGGTCTCCAGTGATGGGCTTGAGATGGACCCGGTGAAGGTTCAGGCAGTACTAGATTGGCCTAGGCCTGAATGTTTAAAGTCTGTCCAAAGATTTTTAGGATTTGCCAATTATTATAGAAAATTCATAAAGAATTTTTCTGTTATCGCTAAACCCATAACTGATCTCACCAAGAAGGGTTCTGATACTGTCCAATGGTCCACTGAGGCAGTGGAGGCTTTTGGGCATCTCAAGGAGAGGTTTAGCTCTGCTCCTGTTTTGATCCAGACAGATGAGACCTTTTCTGGTAGAGGTTGATGCCTCATCAGTAGGAGTGGGGCAGTTCTGTCCCAGGAGGGAGAGGATGGGGTGCATCCCTGTGCTTTCTTTTCTAAAAAATTTTCAGAGACTGAGCTCAACTATGATGTTGGGAACAGAGAGTTTCTGGCTATTAAGCTCACGTTTGAGCATTGGCAACATTTTTTGGAGGGGGCTAGACATCCGATACAGGTTTTTACTGATCATAAAAATCTGATTTATCTGGATGCTGCTAAACGTTTGAATGCCCGTCAAGGCAGGTGGGCACTGTTTTTTGCCCGGTTCCATTTCTCCGTAACATAAATCCCTGGCACAAAGAATGTTAAAGCGGATGCTTTGACTCATAGTTTCTCTCCAGCAGTTAATACCGAGAAGGAGGAGTGTATTTTACAGAGAGGGGTGGTGGTGGCAGCATTAGGTTCTGAGTTGGAGAATAGCATCCTAGAAGCCCAGAATTCTGCACCAACAAACACTCCGTATGGTAAATTATTTGTGCCCAAAGCCTTGAGGAGAGCTTTGTTTGCTGGTTGTCATGAGTCTCGGTTGGCGGGTCATCCAGGGATTTCGGAAACTAGAAAGTCAATCGGTTGAAGTTTCTGGTGGCCATGGTGGCAAAGAGAAATCATCAAGTGGGTGCGTCAGTGTACGGTGTGCGCTAGGTCGAAGGCCTCTCATGACCCGGCTGCAGGATTGGTGTGCCCTTTGGAGGTTCCTAGCTCGCCATGGACGCATCTTGCTATGGATTTTATCACCAATCTGTCAGTTTCTGAGGGTTTTTCTGTCATCTGGGTTGTGGTGGACCGGTTTAGTAAGATGTGTCATCTGGTCTTGTTCAATAAATTGCCCTGCGCCAAGACTCTAGCTAAGGCATTTGTGAAGGAGATTGTCAGGCTCCATGGTGTTCCCACGGACATAGTTTCCGACAGAGGACCACAGTTTGTGGCTCGCTTCTGGTGTGCTTTTTGTGACAGATTAAAGGTTCATTTGTCATTTTCATCAGGTTATCATCTGGAGTCCAATAGACAGACCGAAAGGAAGAACCAGGACGTTGAGCAGTTTTTGAGATGTTTTGTAGCAGACAATCAGGAGATGTGGTCGGAATATCTACCATTAGCCGAGTTTGCTCTTAATAATCATACGTCTGCCTCGGCTGGGTGTTCTTTTTTTTGTTGTACAGGGAGACATCCATCTTTCGGTCCATTTTCAAAGATTGGGGCAGCTGTGCCAGAGTAGGAGAGTTTTTTCTGGAGGTTTGGAAAGGGTTTGGACCAATGTACACCATAATCTGAAAGAGGCGAATAGGAGGTCAAAGAAATATTTTGACAGGAAAAGAAGGGAGGCGTTGTTCACTGTTGGGGATATGGTCTGGTTGTCCTCTAGGAATCTGCATTTAAAGATCCCTTCTAAAAAAATGGGGCCTAAATTTGTAGGACCCTTCAAAAAGGTTCAGGTTGTCAACTCAGCAGCTGGAGAATTAATTCAGTTTTTCATGTATCTTTACTGAAGAAAGTTGACACGCCAGATAAGGAGGCGATGCCGACTATTCCTCCAATTGATGAGGATGGCGAGTTTGAGATTTCTCGCATATTGGATTCCAGGTGGCACAGAGGAAGGTTGCATCATCTCGTGTCCTGGAAGGGTTTCGGTCCCGAGGATAATTCCTGGTTGAAAGCTGAGGATGTCTCGGCCTCAAGGCTGATTAAGGCTTTTCGCAGGAGATTTCCGAATAAGGCTCGGCCAAGAGGATCTGGAAGATCCTCGTAAAAGGGGAGGTACTGTTATAATCTATTTAGTTTGACCATCCACCATCTTGTTGTAGTTTCTGGCTGCTGGTCTTTTTCCCTTTGTGCTGGCTTGTCGTTGGTCAGGTGATTGTATCACCCTTTATTACCCTGCACCTGCCTCACAGTCCTTGCTGGACATCAGTGTTAATCCGCTTGAGTTCTGGCTAGGAGCTTTGATAGCTTTGTGTTATACTTTGTGCATTTCTGGGAACTCTAGTTCTGCTTGCTTAGTCTTTTTGTCTTTTCCTTCTGTTTCTGCAGCTTCTCTATTTCCCTGCTAGGAGGTCACCTGTTTTTATTCCCAGTCCCTAGATCTTTCAGGGATTCCCTTCCCCCCCATCTTTAGGTCTTCGCTTGAGTCTAGACTAGGATGGTCAGTGGGTCTATTCGTAAGGAATAGGTCGCCCGCTCCATCGTAGGGATTGAGTCTAGTCCTAGTGCAGGGTCAGCTTCTCCCCCCAGCTCTATTCCTGAGTTGCAAACTCGTAACACCAACTCTAACATTCTAGGATTCTATGAGAATGATACCGCATGCACCATATCACTCCAGTACAACATTCTTCATTTACTATTGAATTTATGCAATATTTTCCTCTTCTTCAACTTTTGTCTCTCGTTGTTTTACTTTGGGACACATTTTTGCACCTAATTCATTTGTAGCACATTTCAGGCCACGCTCTTTTCATCCTAAGTCTATGTGCACAGGTTCAGGAATCTTTGCAGAAATTTCCTGAGAAAAAACTGACTTTTCCCAGGAAATCCGCATGCGTTTTTATCGCGTTTTTTTGTGTGCTTTTACCGCGTTTTTTGCGCGTTTTTACTGCGTTTTTTGCACATTTTCACCGCAATTTTTTCCTGACCATTCTAGGTCAATAATATAGTGGGAAATACACAAATTTACCATGAAAATAATGAATATGCTGCGTTTTTTACTGTGATGCGTTTTTTGCGTGGAAAAAAACACACCATGTGCACAAAAATTGCAGAATGCATTCTGAATAATAGGATGCTTACTGCATGCGTTTTTAAGCGTTTTTGCTGCTGAAAATGACAGAAAAAAAACGCGATAAATCCAGAACGTGTGCACATAGCCTTCGCCATGGCACGTGCAATGTACAGTGACTATTAGAACAGATCTTGACCACTTGGCTGCCGTAAAGGGGGCATATTTGGAAGAAAGTTGGCAATTCTCAATATAGATGGATACAGTTTTATTTGTATCAAAAATACAAAGGGGATTTTACATTTGATTCTCACAACAGAAACTTCATAAACACTGAACCTTCGTGACACAATGAGACACGGGATAAACACAGCGGACAAACAGAGGAGCCGCCCATGTGGACTCAGCAAATACAGGTTGCAAGTCACCTGCTACTCATTTCCCTCCTGCCTGGAGAGCTCTCTACCCAGCGAAAACCACCGAGATGAAAAAACAAATCAGATCTATTCACATAAACACAGAAAGGAGGAAATACACTCTCCTGAATAATAAGACACATTTAGCGTGATATAAGGTCAGATTTAGAGTATAACCATTACACTATAATACTGCCCCTATATACAAGAATATAACTACTATAATACTGCCCCCTATGTACAAGAATATAACTACTATAATACTGCCCCTATATACAAGAATATAACTACTATAATACTGCTCCTATATACAAGAATATAACTACTATAATACTGCTCCTATGTACAAGAATATAACTACTATAATACTGCTCCCTATGTACAAGAATATAACTACTATAATACTGCTCCCTATATACAAGAATATAACTACTATAATACTGCTTCTATGTACAAGAATATAACTACTATAATACTGCCCCTATGTACAAGAATATAACTACTATAATACTGCCCCTATGTACAAGAATATAACTACTATAATACTACTCCCTATGTACAAGAATATAACTACTATAATACTGCCCTCTATGTACAAGAATATAACTATTATAATACTGCCCCTATATACAAGAATATAACTACTATAATACTGCTCCCTATGTACAAGAATATAACTATTATAATACTGCCCCTATATACAAGAATATAACTACTATAATACTGCCACCTATGTACAAGAATATAACTACTATAATACTGCTCCCTATATACAAGAATATAACTACTATAATACTGCTCCTATGTACAAGAATATAACTACTATAATACTGCCCCTATGTACAAGAATATAACTACTATAATACTGCCCCTATGTACAAGAATATAACTACTATAATACTGCCCCTATGTACAAGAATATAACTACTATAATACTGCTCCTATGTACAAGAATATAACTACTATAATACTGCCCCTATATACAAGAATATAACTACTATAATACTGCCTCCTAGCTGAGAGGTTGTGTGTTTGTAGCTCTCCTGATGTCTGGAGCAAGCCCAGGGAGGGGCCACCCTGGGCGGGGAAGCTCCCCAGGCAAGGCCCAGGCTTCCCGGCCTACACTGGGACAAGCCTCCCAGGCCTCTCCTAATGGGAATGTTAATCCCAGAGCCACTGTCAGAGCAGTGAATGCAGCGAGCCAAAGCTGCAGCAGTTCTGTGAAGGAGGAAAAAGCCGTCAGTAAAGTTTTGGGAGGAAAACCTTCTCCAAGTCCAGCAAAGAAGCAAGAAGGAAAAGTGTCGGTCAGTGATGGGTTACAGCACAATGTGAAGTCAGGTAACTCCCCAGTCAGCAAGCAGCTCCTGCCAGGTGCACAGGTGAGATCAGCCCCAGCTGTGCAGATCACCTCTCCTGCTCCCAGGCAGAGACGGACGTCTTTGGAAAGACAAACCATCCAGGAGAACTTACAGCAGCATGGCAGTATGGCGCGGTCAGGACGCACACGGTCGCAGTCAGGTGGCAGCAGTAAAAGTGCTGTGGAGCCTGGAGCCATGAAACCAGCGGTGGTGAAAATTAAGGAGACGTCTGGGTTCAAGCAGCCGGGGACATCGCTGAATGCAGGATCTCAGGAGGAGACGCCGCGTGCACCTGAGCTTCAGCTCGCAGAGGAGATCCCAGGACTGGTCAAGAAGTTCGGTGAGTTACAGCAGCAGAAAGACTCACTACAGATGCAGATAGACACTTGCTATAAGCTAAAGGCTATTAATCCCGGGAGTCATGATTTTTATGATGAGACTCTGAACACACTGGGTGTATTGCTGGCAAAAGTGGTGAGGGACATGGACTGCGTCCTAGAGAGGATGGGGCCCCTGGCGGAGACTTATAGGAACCAGGAACTGTTTAATTCACTATGCAGGTTCCAGGTCAGACATTGTCCCAGGTGGACCCCAGAAGCAGGTGCGGCCAGTGCTGCAACCTGCAAGTTTCTGCTTCCAAAAGGGGCAAATGCCGCACCAGCAGCAGCCTGTAGTGCAGACCCCAGCAGACGTACCACAAGTCTCAGAATGCCCAGCAAAACTGCCTGCGGCAGATACAAAGCAGAAGCATGTAGTGCAGATTCCAGCAGAGGTACAACAAGTCACAGAATGCCCAGCACAACAGTCTGCAGCAGATTCCAAGCAGCAGCATGAAGGGCACATTCCAGTAGAGGTACAACAAGTCGCAGAATGCCCAGTACAGCCGCCTGCAGCAGATTCCAAGCAGCAGCATGGACATTTTTCAGCACAGGGACTACAAGTCTCAGAATGCCATGCACCACAGTTGGGCAGTGGACATGTGCCAGTAGTTCCTGATGGTGCCCAGCAGGGCTCTGATGCTGGGGATAACCGCGCTGTATCTGAGGGGTCGGGGGTTTGGGGGAGCACAGTACTTTGCTGGACGCTGCGCAGTCTGATAGTGACATTGATGTTGATGATAATGTACATGACAATGTCTGTGATTTCCCCCCTTTAATTCCGAGCACACAAGGTGTAGCAGCCTCCCCTGCTGCAGACCCTCACCCCGTCAGTCAGCCTAGTGTGACCCCGCAGGTTCCCCCCAGTAATGCCTGGAGTCGTGGTGCTCCGTCCTTCACCTCTGGTGCCAATTATACCGGCCAGGCGTTTAAACGGAGAAACGTCGTGCGTTTCCGGCACAGAGGTGCCAAGGAGGATCTGCCAGATAGAAGGTTTGTGGTCAGGGAGCTCTTGTGTCGCCAGATGGGGTTTGCGCCAGTCAGCATCTTGGCGGTGATTAATCTTCCAGACAGGCAGGGCTATGACGTCAGCTTTAAGCTCATGAGTGACCTGGACAGGTTCTGGTCTAATTTCCCCAAGTTTAGAGACACTGAGGGCTGGAGTAAGTTCAGCTTTATTCCTATCTCTAAGCCAGATACCGTTACGGTTAATCTTATCTTCTGGAATGAGTCTGTTCCCCCGCAGGACATTGTGGTGTGGCTCCGGAGGCATTGTGACCTGGTCTCTGACCTCACCAAAAGCAGAGACAATGATGGTATCTGGACGGGAGGGTGGAGGGTTTTGGTGAAACTGCGCCAATGCGATAATATCACTACCCACTTACCCAACTCCTTCTTTATTGTGAGGGAGAGGGGTGTGTGTTTCTATCCTGGGCAGCCTCGTAAGTGCTTCAAATGTGGCAAGGCGGGTCACCTGGCAAATACGTGTACTGTGGTGAAGTGCAACCTGTGTGGGGAGGTCGGCCATGTGGCTGCAGACTGCCAGAACATCCGGTGCAACCTCTGTGGGAAGATCGGTCACCCTCACAGGGACTGTCCTGACGCCTGGCACAATATCTGTAAGGACTATCCTGATGAGGATTTGGTGGCAGGGGCAGAGATTCTGGAGGAGGCAGCTTTACTGTCAGGGGAAATACTGGCCAGACCGGAGGTCCACCAGGGGACCACTCAGGTGACACCAGAGCAGCAGGGTTCAGAGGGTGTACAGGGGAGTATGGAGGTTGTCTCTCAGGGGCAGCAGTCACGGGGAGGCAATACTTTAGTACTACCATCTGTGTCTCAGACTAAAAGGAAGAAAAAGGACAAGACCTCCCGTAAACCTGAGAAGGAGTATGACACTGGCCAAGGAGCCAGGAAGAAGGTCCAGGTTTCTGCAGGTGTAATGGACTTATCTAATAGGTTTGGTGTTCTGTCTGAGTCTGACGGTGATTTTGAGGACGACCTTAGAAGAATTGACGCAGAGTTTGATAGGGATGTAGAGGACTGTCCTCCGCCCAAGCGGAAGCCATTACCTGAGGGCTCTCGGGTAGATTCTGAAATGGAGACCGGCGGTGACCAGAATAACTCCGACTCAGATCTGTGACGCTGTCAACCACATAATGTCCGACCCCAGATAGATAAAATCATTAGGAAAATTAGGAAATGTTAAGTTATGGAAGGATGTTTCACTGGGTTGAAATATGATGGTTTTTTTTTTTTTTTTTTTTTCCCAACCAGGTGTATGGACTCTAAAAGATAATTTTATATGTATAATCCGGATATGTAATGAATGTACAATCCAAGTGAATTTATATTACTGGAGGAATGTCAGTATATTTGTATTTGTTTGGTTTTTACAATAAAAATTGCCCCTATGTACAAGAATATAACTACTATAATACTGCTCCTATGTACAAGAATATAACTACTATAATACTGCCCCTATGTACAAGAATATAACTACTATAATACTACTCCTATATACAAGAATATAACTACTATAATACTGCCCCTATGTATAGAATATAACTACTATAATACAGCCTTTATATACAAGAATATAACTACTATAATACTGCTCCTATGTACAAGAATATAACTACTATAATACTGCTCCTATGTACAAGAATATAACTACTATAATACTGCTCCTATGTACAAGAATATAACTACTATAATACTGCCCCTATGTACAAGAATATAACTACTATAATACTGCTCCTATATACAAGAATATAACTACTATAATACTGCCCCTATGTGTATAGAATATAACTACTATAATACAGCCTTTATATACAAGAATATAACTACTATAATACTGCTCCGTATGTACAAGAATATAACTACTATAATAATACTCCTATATACAAGAATATAACTACTATAATACTGCTCCTATATACAAGAATATAACTACTATAATACTGCTCCTATGTACAAGAATATAACTACTATAATACTGCTCCTATATACAAGAATATAACTACTATAATACTGCCCCTATGTATAGAATATAACTACTATAATACTGCCCCTATGTATAGAATATAACTACTATAATACTGCTCCCTATGTGCAAGAATATAACTACTATAATACTGCCCCTATGTACAAGAATATAACTACTATAATACTGCCCCTATGTATAGAATATAACTACTATAATACGCTCCCTATGTCAAGATTAACTACATATACTGCCATGTCAAGAATAACTACATATATGCTCTATGACAAAATAACTACTAATATGCCCTAGACAAGATAACTATAAATATGCCTGTACAAGAATAAACTATAATATGCCCATGTACAAATATACAAATACGCCCTATTAAGAATATAACTACTAATACGCCATGTCAAGAATAACTACTATAATACTGCCTATGTCAAGAATAATACTATAATACTGCCTAGTACAAGAATATAACTACTAATACGCCTATACAAGAAATAATACAATACTCCCTAGTAAAGAATATACATAACGCCTAGTACAAGATAAATACTTAATACGCTAGTAAAAAACACTAAAATGTCTATTAAGAAATACAACCAGTACAATATAACCTTAACCTATGTACAATAAACTACTATATACTGCCATCAAGAAAACTAAAGCCAGTACAGAAATAATAAACCCATGTCAGATAATACTAACTGCCATAGAAAATAACTCTGTCAAAATATACTATATACTGCCTATTCAAGATATAATACTAAATGCCATGACAAAACTCTATAATACTGCCTATAGATAACTACTAATACTGCCTATGTAAGAATAACTACAATACGTCTATAAAGAATACTACTAACTGCCTATACAAATACTATAAACTGCCTACAAGAATAACTAATACGCCTAGTCAAGAATATACACTATAAGCTAGTACAGAATAAACTATAATATGCCTTGTCAAGATAACTATATATACGCTCTTACAAGAATATAATCATAACTGCCTATAAGAATTATCTATACTCTATTAAAGAAAACTATATAGCCAACAAGATTAATAATAACTTAAATATATATAAAGCCCCTATGTACAAATATAACTACTAAATAGCCCTTACAAATAACACTATAATGCCATGTACAAGAATATAACTACTATAATACTGCCCTATGTACAAGAATAACTACTATAATACTGCCCCTATGTACAAGAATAACACTATAATACTGTCTATACAGAATATAACTACTATAATACTGCCCTATTACAAGAATATAATATATAATACTGCTCTATACAAGAATATAACTACTAAAATATGCCCATGTACAAGAATATAACTACTATAATATGCCCTAGTACAAGAATATAACTACTATAATACTGCTCTATGTACAAGAATATAACTACTATAATACTGCTCCTATGTACAAGAATATAACTACTATAATACTGCCCTATGTACAAAATATAACTACTAAAACTGCCCCTATGTACAGAATATAACTACTATAATACTGCCCTATGTACAGAATATAATACTATAATACTGCCCTATACAGATAACAAATAGAAGAATATAACTACTAAATACTGCCCCTATTACAAGAAATAACTACTAAATACTGCTCTATGTACAAGAATATAACTACTATAATACTGCTCCTATGTACAAGATATAACTACTATAATACTGCCCTATGTACAAGAATATAACTACTATAAACTGCCCTTGTACAAGAATAATACTATAATACGCCCTATGTACAAGAATATAACTACTATAATACTGCCCCTTGTACAAGAATATAAACTATAATACTGCCTATGTACAAGATATAACTACTATAATACTGCCCTATGACAAGAATAAATACTATAATACTGCTCCTATGTACAAGATATAACTATATATACTGCCCTATTACAGAATATAACTACTATAATATGCCTATGTACAGATATAATACTATAATACTGCCCTTGTACAAGAATATAACTACTATAATACTGCTCCTATGTACAGAATATAACTACTATAAACTGCCCTATGTACAAGAATATAACTACTATAATACTGCCCTATGTACAAGAATATAACTACTATAATACTGCTCCTATGTACAAGAATATAACTACTAGAACACTGCCCCTATGTACAAGAATATAACTACTATAATACTGCTCCTATGTACAAGAATATAACTACTATAATACTGCCCCTATGTACAAGAATATAACTACTATAATACTGCTCCTATGTACAAGAATATAACTACTATAATACTGCCCCTATATACAAGAATATAACTACTATAATACTGCTTCTATGTACAAGAATATAACTACTATAATACTGCTCCTATGTACAAGAATATAACTACTATAATACTGCTCCTATGTACAAGAATATAACTACTATAACACTGCCCCTATGTACAAGAATATAACTACTATAATACTGCTCCTATGTACAAGAATATAACTACTATAATACTGCCCCTGTGTACAAGAATATAACTACTATAATACTGCTCCTATGTACAAGAATATAACTACTATAATACTGCTCCTATGTACAAGAATATAACTACTATAATACTGCCCCTATGTACAAGAATATAACTACTATAATACTGCTCTTATGTACACGAATATAACTACTATAATACTGCCCCTATGTACAAGAATATAACTACTATAATACTGCTCCTATGTACAAGAATATAATTACTATAATACTGCTCCTATGTACAAGAATATAACTACTATAATACTGCCCCTATGTACAAGAATATAACTACTATAATACTGCTCCTATGTACAAGAATATAATTACTATAATACTGCTCCTATGTACAAGAATATAACTACTATAATACTGCCCCTATGTACAAGAATATAACTACTATAATACTGCTCCTATGTACAAGAATATAACTACTATAATACTGCCTCCTAGCTGAGAGGTTGTGTTTTGTGGATCTCCTCATGTCTGGAGCAAGCCCAGGGAGGGGCCACCCTGGGCATGGAAGCTTCCCCAGGCAAGGCCCAGGCTTCCCGGCCTACACTGGGACAAGCCTCCCAGGCCTCTCCTAATGGGAATGTTAATCCCAGAGCCACTGTCAGACCAGTGAATGCAGCGAGCCAAAGCTGCAGCAGTTCTGTGAAGGAGGAAAAAGCCGTCAGTAAAGTTTTGGGAGGAAAACCTTCTCCAAGTCCAGCAAAGAAGCAAGAAGGAAAAGTGTCGGTCAGTGATGGGTTACAGCACAATGTGAAGTCAGGTAACTCCCCAGTCAGCAAGCAGCTCCTGCCGGGTGCACAGGTGAGATCAGCCCCAGCTGTGCAGATCACCTCTCCTGCTCCCAGGCAGAGACGGACGTCTTTGGAAAGACAAACCATCCAGGAGAACTTACAGCAGCATGGCAGTATGGCGCGGTCAGGACGCACACGGTCGCAGTCAGGTGGCAGCAGTAAAAGTGCTGTGGAGCCTGGAGCCATGAAACCAGCGGTGGTGAAAATTAAGGAGACGTCTGGGTTCAAGCAGCCGGGGACATCGCTGAATGCAGGATCCCAGGAGGAGACGCCACGTGCACCTGAGCTTTAGCTCGCAGAGGAGATCCCAGGACTGGTCAAGAAGTTCGGTGAGTTACAGCAGCAGAAAGACTCACTACAGATGCAGATAGATGTGTCGACCCGCCACCACAATTGTGGGTTACCAGGGCAATGGGGTACTCAGAGCCGAGCCCGTAGAAGTCTATGGGGATTTTGTCACAGGTAGCTGTGGCTCGGTCTGTGGCCCTGGCGGTCTGGCGTATGTTGTTGGGGAATATTTACAGGGGATAACTATATACAGTTCGTGACGCCACCTGTAGTATTCTGGTAATTAGTACCAGCGCTGCTGTAGATCTCTGAGGGGATGGTGAGGCAGCTAGATGTCGGGTCCCCTACAGGTGGGACTCTTCCCTCAGGTCGGTAGTTAGGTAGGGATTGTGCAGGCATGCAGTAATAACTCAGTCTCACACAGTCAAAGTCTTTCCATACCTTTACTTGCAGAATGGTAAAGCAGGTCCCAGGGAGGCTGATGGGGTTGATGGAGGATGAGCTTTGAGGCAAACGGTTAAGCAAGTTAGGGGCCTCCTTTAACTCCAATGAAGCTGAGTACGACCAGCTTGAAGCGTAGTCCTCTCTATGATTCCAGCTTATCTTTAGCTGTTCTGCCCGATCAGTGTTGTGGTTGGAGCCTTTTTGGTGAGAAAGATGATTTCCTATATTGTCGTGCACTGACTCACGGTCCTCACTTCCTCTGACCCCAATTACGTACTGACTGTATGGGCTTATCCGCCGCGACCTAGGGTCCGGTAGATTTCTGGCTATCTTATCACCTTGCTTGAAACAAAGATGATTCTTCGGTCCCCAGTAACCGGTAGATTCGTGCAGGTATTCTTCACCTATAGCACTTCCTTGCTTTCTTCCACTTTTGCCCTTCGACTTGCTCAGTTCTCAGGAGATATTTCAGCCTGTTTCCAGTGGGGCACAGCTTTGACTAGGCTCGGGTACGTTAAAGTACCTATACTAGACTCCACGATTTGAAGCTGAAGATAGAGCAGAGTCCCTAAGACGTCTTGTCTCTCCTAAGTCTGGACACACTCTCCTCTGTCCAAGGACAGGAAAACACAGACTTCTCACTCTGAAGTCCGGACACAGACTGACTAAATCACTCCCTTCCACACCCCTACTGGGCGTGTTTTAAGGTACATGATGTCATGAAGAACACTTAACCTTTACCTCTCCACTCATCCTCCTGGTATTGTGTACCAGGGCTACACATTCCCCCATGGTAAACGACAGCACTCCCGGGCTGTGGAATACAAAAGACAGAAAAATTTTGTTTATGCAATAACAATAACATCTTCCCATCCGGGAGGTAAGAATACTTCGAACGTTACAAACTTTAATACAAATAGTATCAAATAGCATTTTCAATAAGTAGATATACAAGATACTTGTGAAGGACCCGCACCAAACCTTCAACGTGGGTCCTGGGTGGGCTGCAGGACATCCAAATGCAGACCTCACTCAGTGCCACACCACACGGGTTTTTGGTTCAGAGGTGAGTCAAGGTTTCATGTGAAACCATTAAGAAGGCACTTTAGTGCAACTATTTACAGGATACAGTTTTTGGGCTGGCTCAGTCCTCAGCCTCTGAGTCCATTGTAAACGAAGCTTGATAGGGAAAAACACATTTATATATATAGACTTTTCACAATATATTTACATCAATTCGTTATAATCACTGCTGATATCTAATGGGTAATTTCCCTTTTGTGATTCTCTCTGACCTACGTGGTGTAGTTTCAGGTATATCAATTTGCGATCTGTCTGCACTATGAAACGGTAAACCATAGAACTGCCTTAATCTTACCATGGATCTGGCAAGCGTACTGATGGCTGGGCGGTGTGAGTCAGCTTCACCAGGGGATCCCATAGTATGGGGCGCTGCTTCAGATGATCCATCTTGAGGTTCTACAGGTTGAGGTGTTGCTGGAATGGGTAACTCCTGGACGGGCTCAACTGGCACCACAGGCACAACTGGAGATAGAACGTCCTCTTGTGGCTTATAAAACTGCAACACTGGAATTATCACAGCATCTCCCAGTCGGGGCCAATCCGCAGGAAAATCTCCCAGATCTGTGTGTATAACCTCTTCCTTTTTCTCTCTTTGATTGAAGACAGGGTTCTTGTCGCAACGCTTCAAGGGTTCCGGACATAGTTTCAAATGGTCTCTAGACACAGTGGTTATTGTTTTTCCTCCGTCTTTACTGACGACACAAACTTTTCCGTTGTCGTACTTAGAATCTTGTATGACGTAGGGTTCTTGCTCCCACTGATTATCCAGTTTATGCATTTTCCTCTTTCTTTTTAATACTACCTCTCCAGGCATCAAAGGCTTGGCAGGAGCATTTCGGTTGTAGACATTTTCCTGTTTCTCCCGTGCCTTATTAAGACTTTCCTCTACACAGATTTGTACTCTTCTGTATTGCTCTTGCCGATTGACGTCCCAGTTCTCCACGGCATCGTCTGCCTCCGGTTCTACCACTCCAAGTTCTAGGTCCATTGGTAGTTTTCCAGGCCTTGCTCTCATCAGATAGGCTGGAGTGCAGTTAGTTGAGCTTACAGGTATATGGTTGTACAAATCAACCAAATCAGGTAGTAAATCCGGCCATCGATTCCTGTCTTCCAACGGTATGGATCTCAACAAGTCAAGGACAATATGGTTCATCTTTTCACAAAGACCGTTGGTTTGAGGGTGTATGGTGTTGTTCTTATTTTCTTGCACCCGTACATTTGACAGAATTCCTTGAATAAATCAGCTTCGAAAGCAGGTCCCTGATCGGTTAAGACTTGCTCGGGATACCCATGCGGTCTGCAGAAGCTTGCTTGAAAGGTCTTCGCGGCCGTCACTGCGGTCTGGTCTTTCACTGGAACGACTACCAGAAATCTGGAGTAATGGTCCACCATGGTCAAGGCGTATGAGTATCCAGATCTACTCGGCGACAGTTTGACGTGGTCCAGGGCCACAATCTCCAGAGGACGAGTCGTCCGGATAGGTTGCAGGGGGGCCTTTTGACTACCGTAGTCCTTTCTTCTGAGACCACAGGGTCCACAGTTCCGACACCACCTCTCGATGGAGCTGCGCATCCCTACCCAGTAGAACCGGCATCTCAACAGGGTCTCCAGCTTCCTCCAGCCAAAGTGTCCTGCTTGATCGTGGTACGCTTCCAACACCATTGGGACGTCTGTCTTTGGGACCACGATTTGCCAGACCATTTCATGGGTTCTGGGGTTGACGTATCTTCTGCACAACTTCTCACGGTACAGGAACAACCTGCTTCTCTCGTTCCACAGGAGCTTGGCGGGCATAGGTGCATCCTTTTCCAAGGAGGAGCCTTCTTGCTTTAACAACTCCTTGATGTGGCTGACCACTGGATCACTGTCCTGAGTCTCTTTCCAGCTGTGATGGGGTAAAGGATTTAATGTGGGACCATTTTGCTTTCTGTGGATTTGATGCTCGTGGACTACCCCATTTCGATGGAACGCGGGTAGCTCAATTTCTTCCAGGTCGTCCGATTCTTCTTCCGTATCAGAGTCATGCGGCATTCGGGACAACGCATCAGCATTAGCATTCTTTCGACCTGCCCGGTACTTGATAGTAAACTGATAATTGGACAACCGGGCCATCCATCGCTGCTCCATGGCACCCAGCTTGGCGGTTTCCAGGTGCGTTAACGGGTTGTTGTCTGTAAACGCAGTGAACTTATTGGAGGCCAGATAGTGCTTAAATCTTTCAGTAATGGCCCAGACCAGCGCCAGAAACTCTAGCTTGAAGCTGCTATAATTTTCAGGATTCCTTTCAGTTGGCCTGAGTTTTCTGCTGGCATATGCGATGACTTTTTCTTGTCCATTCTGCTTCTGACTGAGAACTGCTCCCAGCCCTTCATTACTGGCGTCGGTGTACAACAGGAACGGTTGGCTGTAATCAGGATAGGTTAAGATCTCATCACCTGTCAGGATCTCTTTCATCTTTTGGAATGCTTCAGCCTGTTCTTTACCCCAATTAAAGGGAGGGTTTCTGCTCTTCAGGGATTGTCCTACCAGGAGGTCCTGTAAAGGAGCTGCCTTCTTCGTGTAATCTTTCACGAATCTCCTGTAGTAACCCGTTAGTCCCAGGAACTGTCGCACTTCCTTAAGGTTTTTCGGCTCCGGCCACTTCTGGATGGCAGTGACTTTCTCTGGGTCCGGCGCTACTCCTTCCGAACTGACGATGTGCCCCAAGTATTGTACCTTCTGCTTGAGTAGATGGCATTTTGAGGGTTTTAATTTCATCCCGTACCTGGACAGGGACTCAAACACTTCTGCCAGGTGCTTCAGATGGTCCTCATATGTCTTGGAATACACGATAACGTCGTCTAGGTATAGCAGCACGGTTTCAAAATTGAGATGTCCCAGACAGTTTTCCATCACTCTCTGAAATGTTCCTGGGGCACTACTGAGCCCAAACGGCATTCTGTCGAACTCACAGAGCCCCATTGGGGTGGTGAAAGCCGTTTTCTCACGATCCTCCTCAGCCACAGCCACTTGCCAGTAACCACTAGTCAGATCAAGGGTAGAAAAGTAGTTAGCCGTTTTCAGAGCAGCTAATGATTCCTCTATACGTGGTAGCGGGTATGCATCTTTGTGTGTTATGCGGTTCACCTGCCTGTAATCCACACACATTCTCATACTACCATCTTTCTTTTTAACCAGAACTAGAGGGGCTGCCCAGGGACTACAACTATCCCTTATCACCCCAGCTTTCTTCATATCATTCAACATTTCTTTAGCCTTCTGATAATGAGCTGGAGGTATGGGCCTATACCGCTCTTTGATGGGAGGATGACTGCCTGTAGGGATATGATGTTGTACTCCCTTAATGATCCCAAAATCAAGTGGATTTTTGCTAAACACTTGGGCGTACTCTTGCACCACCCGTAATACCCCTTGCTTCTGGTGAGCGGGAGTGGTGTCCGTCCCAACATGGAGCTGCTGACACCATTCCGCCACCTGAGTTGCTGGGTCATTGTCCTCCTCTATTTGACAGGAGTCTAAGGACTCAGCCGGGAGAATGGAATTATTATCGACAGCATGAAGTTTAGCAATGGTTGCATAACGGGGTAAATTTACCTCATCATCTCCCCAATTGAGAAGCCGTACAGGTACTCTCCCATTCACCACTTCTACTACTCCTCTAGCAGTCATAAGTGTAGGTCTATGTTCTGAATGGTGGGGTTCTACTACAGCTTGGTAATTCTGTCCTCTCAGACCTATGGCTGCCCTGCACCAAATGATCATTTCACTCATTGGGGGTATCACAATAGGAACTGAGTCAGTGACCCGTACATTACCAATTTCACCGTCGGTAAGCTTCGCTTGTTGCTGACACACCAGGGCCCGGATCTCTCTTTGGATGACTCCTCTCTGCCTTGGTCGGGCAATCTCAGCGAGCTGTTGGAGCAAGAACACTACTTCTTCCAAACAATTACCAATAACATTAGTACCCAATATTATATTTAGACCATTCTCCTCATTTACAGTCTTCACTACCAGAAGTCCCTGGTCTTTCAACTCCTCTCTTCCCACCTTTACATCTACACATTTTGTTCCAAGTACTTCTACAGGAAGACCATTAGAAGCATACACAGTAAAGTCAAGGCTCGGGGGTTTAAGATCGTCCATTGACCAGTACTTGGTATATAGGGCATCAGGTATGAGGGTGACTTGAGACCCAGTGTCTAGCAATGCTGGAACAGCAATCCCATCTAAAATAATGGACAGGTAGGGTCGCCCGCCCACATACCTGCGGTTCCAGTCTAGGGGGCCTGGCGGGTATTCTCCTGGGTGTTGGCCCTTGGACCCAGGTTCTGCCCGTTTAAAGGACACTGTGGAGACAAATGACCTTTTCGGTTGCAGCGAAAACAGACGATCTCTCGACGAGAAGGGTGTTGATCAGAGGTTGCTCCTGGGGGTGGCGTTGTCCTCCTCCGGGGGGGCGACGTCTTCTTTCTTCTCCGGTGCATCCACGGAACGTCTTCTGGGCAGTCCGCTAGCAAGATTTTTCCTTCCTCTTCTTTCCGCAGTTGCAGGGCACTCATAACAGCAGCCAGATTTTTAGTCAGCTGGCGCACCTCTGAGCGCAGACAGTCCAATTCACTAGGAGATGTCACCTGCGCTTTGGCTTCAGCCACTAGCGGGGAACAGGGGGTTACTGCCGGTTCCGGAGTGACTTCACCCTGATGATGTTGAGTGGCCACCTCAGGTTTGCCCAGGGGCCGCAGCCCTTTTATTGCCATGTCCTTTAGGGCATCAAAGGTAGCATCCGGATGATCTAAGGACCACCAATTTACAGTTCTGCGTTCCTCTGGGGATCTCAATCCCTGTATAAACTGTTCTTTCAACATTTTATTCTCATGGAGAGCATTTAAATTGTTAATTTGCTTGAGTGCTTTCAGGGCTCCTTGCAATCGGCAAGCATAGTCCCGGATGCTGTCACCTGGCTGCTGTGAACAGTGATAGAAGGCCATCCGGAGATCCGTTTCTGTGCGGTCTTCAAATATGGCATTTAGTTTAAGAAAAATCGCAGGTACCGACTCCAGATCAACGGTATCCCAAGTCTCCACTTCCCTCTCAGCAGCGCCAGTTAACTGCCCTATTAACACAGCAGCTTTTTGTTTCTCAGGCATGGAGTACATTTCCAATAGGCTGCTTAACTTCCGCTTGAAGCCTGATAATGTGCCTGGCTCACCGCTGTACTGGGGAAGCCATTTCGCCCCAGGCATATATGGAGCGTTAGTGGCATGATCGGGACTACCGGACTGGGTGCAGGGCCTGCGCCCCCATCTGGCGCTACAATACCAGACGGTGCGGGATTGGGGCCTCCGGCGGGGCCGCACTGTCAGCCGGTTGTTGTGACATCTTAGCGCCCCCTTGGTTAAACGGAGCCTACCGGTTTCAAATGCTGCTACTTCACAGGCACCGCAGTGGGAACAGGACCTTCGTCGCAGGCGCTCTGATGTCAGAGCGTTCACTTCCTGTCGCAGGACCTGCCGATGAGTCAGAGCCGGGGCGTGTCCAAGACTTTGCGCGCTCTTTCAGGTACGCCCACCTTCTTCTCCAGCGCCTGAGGGCGCGAATATGGTGACAAAAATGGCGATTTTGGCGCCAAAAGTGCAAACAGTCCTTTTTCACAAAACACTCCACAGGCACACAGGCTCGCAATGCTGCAAGTTTCGTATCCTGTTCGTGACGCCAAGTAGTTGTGTCGACCCGCCACCACAATTGTGGGTTACCAGGGCAATGGGGTACTCAGAGCCGAGCCCGTAGAAGTCTATGGGGATTTTGTCACAGGTAGCTGTGGCTCGGTCTGTGGCCCTGGCGGTCTGGCGTATGTTTTGGGGAATATTTACAGGGGATAACTATATACAGTTCGTGACGCCACCTGTAGTATTCTGGTAATTAGTACCAGCGCTGCTGTAGATCTCTGAGGGGATGGTGAGGCAGCTAGATGTCGGGTCCCCTACAGGTGGGACTCTTCCCTCAGGTCGGTAGTTAGGTAGGGATTGTGCAGGCATGCAGTAATAACTCAGTCTCACACAGTCAAAGTCTTTCCATACCTTTACTTGCAGAATGGTAAAGCAGGTCCCAGGGAGGCTGATGGGGTTGATGGAGGATGAGCTTTGAGGCAAACGGTTAAGCAAGTTAGGGGCCTCCTTTAACTCCAATGAAGCTGAGTACGACCAGCTTGAAGCGTAGTCCTCTCTATGATTCCAGCTTATCTTTAGCTGTTCTGCCCGATCAGTGTTGTGGTTGGAGCCTTTTTGTGAGAAAGATGATTTCCTATATTGTCGTGCACTGACTCACGGTCCTCACTTCCTCTGACCCCAATTACGTACTGACTGTATGGGCTTATCCGCCGCGACCTAGGGTCCGGTAGATTTCTGGCTATCTTATCACCTTGCTTGAAACAAAGATGATTCTTCGGTCCCCAGTAACCGGTAGATTCGTGCAGGTATTCTTCACCTATAGCACTTCCTTGCTTTCTTCCACTTTTGCCCTTCGACTTGCTCAGTTCTCAGGAGATATTTCAGCCTGTTTCCAGTGGGGCACAGCTTTGACTAGGCTCGGGTACGTTAAAGTACCTATACTAGACTCCACATTTGAAGCTGAAGATAGAGCAGAGTCCCTAAGACGTCTTGTCTCTCCTAAGTCTGGACACACTCTCCTCTGTCCAAGGACAGGAAAACACAGACTTCTCACTCTGAAGTCCGGACACAGACTGACTAAATCACTCCCTTCCACACCCCTACTGGGCGTGTTTTAAGGTACATGATGTCATGAAGAACACTTAACCTTTACCTCTCCACTCATCCTCCTGGTATTGTGTACCAGGGCTACACATAGACACTTGCTATAAGCTAAAGGCTATTAATCCCGGGAGTCATGATTTTTATGATGAGACTCTGAACACACTGGGTGTATTGCTGGCAAAAGTGGTGAGGGACATGGACTGCGTACTAGAGAGGATGGGGCCCCTGGCGGAGACTTATAGGAACCAGGAACTGTTTAAGTCACAGAAGCAGAACTCTGCAGGTTCCAGGTCAGACATTGTCCCAGGTGGACCCCAGAAGCAGGTGCGGCCAGTGCTGCAGCCTGCAAGTTTCTGCTTCCAAAAGGGACAAATGCCGCACGAGCAGCAGCCTGTAGTACAGTCCCCAGCAACGTACCACAAGTCTCAAATGCCCAGCAAAACTGCCTGCAGCAGATCCAAGCAGAAGCATGTAGTGCAGATTCCAGCAGAGGTACAACAAGCCACAGAATGCCCAGCACAACAGCCTGCAGCAGATTCCAAGCAGCAGCATGAAGGGCACATTCCAGTAGAGGTACAACAAGTCGCAGAATGCCCAGTACAGCCGCCTGCAGCAGATTCCAAGCAGCAGCATGGACATTTTCAGCACAGAGACTACAAGTCTCAGAATGCCATGCACCACAGTTGGGCAGTGGACATGTGCCGGTAGTTCCTGATGGTGCCCAGCAGGGCTCTGATGCTGGGGATAACCGCGCTGTATCTGAGGGGTCGGGGGTTTGGGGGAGCACAGTATCTTTGGTGGACGCTGCGCAGTCTGATAGTGACATTGATGTTGATGATAACAATGTTCATGATGATGTCTGTGATTTCCCCCCTTTAATTCCGAGCACACAAGGTGTAGAAGCCCCCCCTGCTGCAGACCCTCACCCCGTCAGTCAGCCTAGTGTGACCCCGCAGGTTCCCCCCAGTAATGCCTGGAGTCGTGGCGCTCCGTCCTTCACCTCTGGTGCCAATTATACCGGCCAGGCGTTTAAACGGAGAAACGTCGTGCGTTTCCGGCACAGAGGTGCCAAGGAGGATCTGCCAGATAGAAGGTTTGTGGTCAGGGAGCTCTTGTGTCGCCAGATGGGGTTTGCGCCAGTCAGCATCTTGGCGGTGATTAATCTTCCAGACAGGCAGGGCTATGACGTCAGCTTTAAGCTCATGAGTGACCTGGACAGGTTTTGGTCTAATTTCCCCAAGTTTAGAGACTCTGAGGGTTGGAGTAAGTTCAGCTTTATTCCTATCTCTAAGCCAGATACCGTTACGGTAAATCTCATCTTCTGGAATGAGTCTGTTCCCCCGCAGGACATTGTGGTGTGGCTCCGGAGGCATTGTGACCTGGTCTCTGACCTCACCAAAAGCAGAGACAATGATGGTATCTGGACGGGAGGGTGGAGGGTTTTGGTGAAACTGCGCCAGTGCGATAATATCACTGCCCACTTACCCAACTCCTTCTTTATTGGGAGGGAGAGGGGTGTGTGTTTCTATCCTGGGCAGCCTCGTAAGTGCTTCAAATGTGGCAAGGCGGGTCACCTGGCGAATACGTGTACTGTGGTGAAGTGCAACCTGTGTGGGGAGGTTGGCCATGTGGCTGCAGACTGCCAGAACATCAGGTGCAACCTCTGTGGGAAGATCGGTCACCCTCACAGGGACTGTCCTGACGCCTGGCACAATATCTGTAAGGACTATCCTGATGAGGATTTGGTGGCAGGGGCAGAGATTCTAGAGGAGGCAGCTTTACTGTCAGGGGAATTACTGTCCAGACCGGAGGTCCACCAGGGGTCTACTCAGGTGACACCAGAGCAGCAGGGTTCAGAGGGTGCACAGGGAAGTATGGAGGTTGTCCCTCAGGGGCAGCAGTCACAGGGAAGCATTACTTCAGTACTACCATCTGTGTCTCAGACTAAAAGGAAGAAAAAGGACAAGACCTCCCGTAAACCTGAGAAGGAGTATGACACTGGCCAAGGAGCCAGGAAGAAGGTCCAGAGTTCTGCAGGTGTAATGGACTTATCTAATAGGTTTGGTGTTCTGTCTGAGTCTGACGGTGATTTTGAGGATGACCTTAGAAGACTTGACGCAGAGTTTGATAGGGACGTAGAGGACTGTCCTCCGCCCAAGCGGAAGCCATTACCTGAGGGCTCTCGGGTAGAGTCTGAAATGGAGACCGGCGGTGACCAGAATAACTCCGACTCAGATCTGTGACGCTGTCAACCACATAATGTCCGAGCCCAGATAGATAAAACCATTAGGAAATGTTAAGTTATGGAAGGATGTGTCACTGGGTTGAAATATGATGTTTTTTTTTTTTTTTCCAACCAGGTGTATGGACTCTTTAAGATAATTTTATATGTATAATCCGGATATGTAATGAATGTATGTACAATCCAAGTGAATTTATATTTGTATTACTGGAGGAATGTCAGTATATTTGTATTTGTTTGGTTTTTACAATAAAAATTGCCCCTATGTACAAGAATATAACTACTATAATACTGCTCCTATGTACAAGAATATAACTACTATAATACTGCCCCATATACAGAAAGATAACTACTATAATACTGCCCCTATATACAAGAATATAACTACTATAATACTGCCTCTATGTACAAGAATATAACTACTATAATACTGCTCCTATGTACAAGAATATAACTACTATAATACTGTCCCTATGTACAAGAATATAACTACTATAATACTGCCTCTATGTACAAGAATATAACTACTATAATACTGCTCCTATGTACAAGAATATAACTACTATAATACTGCCCCTATGTACAAGAATATAACTACTATAATACTGCCTCTATGTACAAGAATATAACTACTATAATACTGCCCCTATGTACAAGAATATAACTACTATAATACTGCTCCTATGTACAAGAATATAACTACTATAATACTGCTCCTATGTACAAGAATATAACTACTATAATACTGCCCCTATGTACAAGAATATAACTACTATAATACTGCCCCTATGTACAAGAATATATCTACTATAATACTGCCCCTATGTGCAAGAATATAACTACTATAATACTGCCCCTATGTACAAGAATATAACTACTATAATACTGCTCCTATGTACAAGAATATAACTACTATAATACTGCCCCTATGTACAAGAATATAACTACTATAATACTGTCCCCTATGTACAAGAATATAACTACTATAATACTGCTCCTATGTACAAGAATATAACTACTATAATACGGCCCCTATGTATAAGAATATAACTACTATAATACGGCCCCTATGTATAAGAATATAACTACTATAATACTGCCTCCTAGCTGAGACGTTGTGTGTTTGTAGCTCTAGTGATGTCTGGAGCAAGCCCAGGGAGGGGCCACCCTGGGCGGGGAAACTCCCCAAGCAAGGTCCAGGCTTCCAGGCCTACACTGGGAAGAAGCGCCCAAGCTGTTTCTAATGCAGATGGGAATCCTAAAGTGATTTCTGATGGGAAGAAAGCTCCTAATGGAAGTAGCAGCAACAAGAAGGATGAAGCTGTGAAAGTGAGTAAAGTAACGGAACAAGGAAAAGCCATTGTATGTAAGAAAGTTGCAGTTAAGCAGTCGGCCAGCCAAGGCAAGCAAGGTGAAGTGCAACTAGGAGAAATCCAGAAGAAATCTCCTGGTGAGAAGCTGAATGGAGGAAAGCAGCCTGCAGCTCAGGAGAGGCCATCAGCGGCTTCAGGTGTGCAGCTGACTTCCAGCAGGCAGAGGAGAACCTCACTGGAGAGACAGACATTACAGGAAAACTTGCAGCAGAAATATGTGGTGACCAGCATGGCGAGCTCTGGACGCACAAGGTCGCAGTCAGGTGGCAGCAGTAAAAGTGCTGTGGAGCCTGGAGCCATGAAACCAGCGGAGGTGAAAATTAAGGAGACGTCTGGATTCAAGCAGCCAGGGACATCGCTGAATGCAGGATCCCAGGAGGAGACGCCGCGTGCACCTGAGCTTCAGCTCGCAGAGGAGATCCCAGGACTGGTCAAGAAGTTCGATGAGTTACAGCAGCAGAAAGACTCACTACCAGGGCCGCCATCAGGGCATTACAGCCCTTACTAATGTATGGGGCCCGGTGCTTTAGGGGGCCCGCCGCCCGAGCACGCTGGCAGCACGGTCCGGCAGCAGGCGCAGCACTTCGCTGCTTTATATTCCCCACTGTCCCCAGTCCTGACCTCCTGGCTGGCAAATTAAATGGGCAGGCACTGTAGCTTTAAGCTGCAGCCCGCCCTGATGCATCATGGTCCAGCCGTGACGTCACACGCTGCTCTGCTCCACTTCCTCATTCTGGAGCAGAGCGAGCAGCGTGTCACGTCCGTGTGCTGTGCCAGACACACACTGCCATCTGGCTGGGAGCGGCTGACCGGACCGGGTGCAGGCGGCAGGCGAGCTTAGCAAGGTGAGTAGTCTGTCGCAGGGGGGGCCCGGCCAGGACAGCCGCAGCGCCAGCATCCACCACGCACCACCAACAGGGCCCAGGGCAGGAAGGGGGGGCCCAGCATCCACCAAAAGGCCCCCCAGGGCAGGCGGGGGGGGCCCGCAGGCGCAGCATCCAGCAACAGGGGGCCTGGGGACCTGTGTTGCTGGATGCTGCGGGCCCCTCCTGCCTGCCCTGGCTGGGGCCCTGTTGGATTGCTGCGTGCGGCCCCCCCCCCGCCTGCTCATCATATGGGTGCATAAAATCTATGGAGCATCATATGGCGGCATAATCTTTGGAGCATCATATGGCGGCATAATCTGTGGGGCATCATATGGCGGCATAATCTTTGGAGCATCATATGGCGGCATAATCTATTGTAGCATCATTTGGTGGCATAATCTTTGGAGCATCATATGGCGGCATAATCTATGGGGCATCATATGGCGGCATAATCTTTTGAGCATTATATGGGGCATAATCTTTGGAGCATCATATGGGGCATAATCTTTGGAGCATCATATGGCGGCATAATCTATGGGGCATGATATGGCGGCATAATCTTTGCAGCATCATATGGCGGCATAATCTATGGGCATCATATGGCGGCATAATCTTTGGAGCATCATATGGGGCATAATCTTTGGAGCATCATATGGCGGCATATCTATGGGGCATTATATGGCGACATAATCTTTGGAGCATCATATGGCGGCATAATCTATGGGGCATCATATGACTGCATAATCTTTGGAGCATCATATGGGGCATAATCTTTGGAGCATCATGGCGGCATAATCTATGGGGCATCATATGGGGCATAATCTTTGGAGCATCATATGGCGGCATAATCTATGGGGCATCATATGGCGGCATAATCTTTGGAGCATCATATGGCGGCATAATCTATGGGGCATCATATGGCGGCATAATCTATGGAGCATCATATGGCGGCATAATCTATGGGGCATCATATGGCGGCATAATCTATGGGGCATCATATGGCGGCATAATCTATGGAGCATCATATGGCGGCATAATCTATGGAGCATCATATGGCGGCATAATCTATGGGGCATCATATGGCAGCATAATCTATGGGGCATTACATGGCGGCATAATCTATGGAGCATCATATGGCGGCATAATCTATGGAGCATCATATGACGGCATAATCTATGGAGCTTCATATGGGGGCATAAAATCTATGGAGCATCATATGGGGGAATATACATCTATGGAGCATCATATGGCGGCATAATCTATGGAGCTTCATATGGGGCAGAAAATTTATGGAGCATCATATGGGGGAATATACATCTATGGAGCATCATATGGCGGCATAATCTATGGAGCATCATATGGCGGCATAATCTATGGAGCATCATATAGGGCATAAAATCTATGGAGCATCATATGGGGGTATAAAATCTAAGGGGCATCATATGGGGGTATAAAATCTATGGGGCATCATATGGGACATAAAATATATGGAGCATCTTATGGGGGCATAACTTTTATGGAGCAGCATATGGGCCATATTATTCTATGGAGCATCTTATGGGGCCATTATTAACCTTTATGGAGCATTATATGGGAGGTATTTTGTATGCCGTGTACCGCCGGACCGGAAGTGCGTCATCCGGACAGGAAGTGACACAGCGCAACATGATCTGATGTAATCGCGCATGCGCGATAGCGGTAGCAGCCGCCATGTTTTCGGTGGGAAAAGGCAAATATAAGTAGGACTATGAGAGACACTAATCTGTATAGGAGACAAAATCTAGGGGGAGGAGACTAGAGGCCTGCATGTGGCGCCGTGTCACTTCCGGTCCGGATGACGCACTTCCAGTCCGGCTTTACACGGCGCTGCATTTAAACCCCCATTTGCTCCCTTCCCATACACCTGGTCACCCAGCAGACAAGGCAGGGCGCAGGAGCGCCGCCTGTAAACCTGTACATTCGCTTCTTAAGGTATGTCTTTGATTCAAAGCGGTTCACCCCATCTGCCATCACTCTGGGCTGCAACTTATGCCACATTTACCCCATGTAGGCTCTGTGGACGCCATCCAGGACATGTTTTAACCCCATCCAGGGCACATTTAACCCCTACTTTCTGTACACGGCAGGGAGCAGGTGCGCCGCCTATATTTTCATTTCATCCATCTCCAAAGGTATGTTTTCATGTAAATAGTCCACTCCATCTGCCACTGTAATGGGCTATAATTTGTGTTCCATTTGCCCTGTACAGGCTATCAGGACGCCGCTCAGGACAGACTTTACCCTATTCTGGATACATTTAACTCCTGCTCTTTGTACACAGCAGGTAATCTCTGACATTTCAATGATGGTGACGCCTATTTCCCTATATTTATTTAATTAATAATTTTGATATTATCTGCAGCATCTGGCTCTGCTATAAGGGAATTTACAAGGAATTTATTGCCTCTACTATGTGCCATATCTCTGTTGTACTAATTTTACAAGGTAGAAATGCGCTACTTCTTTGTTTCTTATATCATTGTGCTTTTGTTCTACTATGATTATATAAATCATTACTCTATATATCTCCATGTTGAGATTGTATAATGAGGCTCCATATGTACTTTAACGATATATTCTACTTTCTGGATTATTATCTACATCACATTTTTCGCAATCAATTATATATGATCCAGCCCATATCTGTATATATGTTATATATGTAATCACTGTATATAATTGCCTCACACTATGTTTCTTCTATTTTTCTCTAGTACCCCATGATTAAGATCCGGGAGGGTCGAAACATTGGGTATCTGTATATTGTACATATTATTTTTCTTCTTTTGGATTGGATAATTTTTCAAATAAAAATATTTTTCTGCATAGTAATCAATTGTAGTGTGCGGTGAATTTTGCTCTTCCTATATTTGTTGGTGCCGCTTAGGACCAATTCACCAGCACCTCCTATACACTAGACTTGAGTGCACACCATTTCACCCATATTACCTTGTCGTGGTGGTGGCTTAAAAAAATCTTTTGGTCAAAACAAAAGCTGATGGCTATGCATGTGATTTGATGTTAATGTGTCATTGGTGAGGGCGTGGTGCAGAAGTGGAGTTTTTCCAAGAAAAGGCGGAGGGATTTGGATGGTTCGTGTGGTGGAGGAGGAGCTAGGGTGGAGGCGGAACTTGGGGTGGAGCTTAAAGGGGGGCCCCATAAATTTTGCCAGTATGGGGCCCCAAAATTCCTAGTGGCATCCCTGCTCACTACAGATGCAGATAGACACTTGCTATAAGCTAAAGGCTATTAATCCCGGAGTCATGATTTTTATGATGAGACTCTGAACACACTGGGTGTATTGCTGGTAAAAGTGGTGAGGGACATGGACTGCGTCCTAGAGAGGATGGGGCCCCTGGCGGAGACTTATAGGAACCAGGAACTGTTTAATTCACAGAAGCAGAACTCTGCAGGTTCCAGGTCAGACATTGTCCCAGGTGGACCCCAGAAGCAGGTGCAGCCAGTGCTGCAGCCTGCAAGTTTCTGCTTCCAAAAGGGGCAAATGCCGCACCAGCAACAGCCTGTAGTGCAGACCCCAGCAGAGGTACCACAAGTCTCAGAATGCCCAGCAAAACTGCCTGCGGCAGATCCAAAGCAGAAGCATGTAGTGTTGTGAATGGGTTTGAGATGAGTTCTGAGCAGAGGCTCCCTCTGGTGGTTACAAGCGGTGCTAGTGAAGATTGTGAGGACTGGGAATCAGGTGTTACTGACTGGTCTTATATAAGGGAGTCATTTTCCCATCAGGGTTGCCGGTGATCAATTGTTCTGGTCTGAATCCTTCATTCCAGTTTCCCTTGTAGCCTGCTGTGTCTTGTCTGCATCTCCTGCTAACAGATAAGACTTTGTCTTGTTTTGTGTTTGTGCTATATTTTTGCATTTTGTCCTGCACTTCTTTGGGGGCCTTCAGGGTCCCCTCTGGGGGCTTCTGCCCTCTCAGTTTTGTTCAGCCACTGAGTTTTGTTCTTTTGCTTTTTCCAGTTTTTTCAGTGGCTGCTGTTTTGATTTTGTTACACCAGAGAACTAATTTAGGTGGTAGAGGTCGTGTGATCTCAGGTGTTTTTGAAATTAGTAGAGTTGGTGCTTTTCAGGGTTTTCTGGGATTGCAGTAAGTGTCCTTCCTATCCTTTTCTATTTAGATAGTTTGGGCCCCAGCGTTTGCTCATACTATTTTCTTTCTGTGTCAGTATTTCCTCTTGTCTAACCGCCATTACATGTTTGGGGGCTTTCTATTATCTTTGGGGTTCTGCTCCGGGGCAGATAGCTTTCCTATTTCTATCTTTAGGTGTAGTTAGTTTCTCAGGCTGTGACGAGGCGTCTAGGACCAACGTAGGAACGCTCCACGGCTGCCTCTAGTTGTGGTGGTTAGTCAGGGTACTGCAATCTCATAGATTCCAACTGCTCTGGTGTATTGCCTTTTTTACCTGCACTCCTCAGCTACCAAATCATAACAGTATCACCGGCCTAAAAATTGAAAATTGTATGGTACTCACAGAAGGGAAAAAATATTGTGAAAGAAAAAAGGTTGTCAGAGATATTTTTCTGTTTGTTGCATTTTTTTTTTTTTTCCTCTGTATCTCTGGGTGCTGGGGAGGATCTTTTCTCCCAATGGAGTTTGCACAGTTGTCTGGCCGTGTGGATCAGCTTGCCACTGAGGTTCAGAGTATTGCTGCATATCTTGCTAGGTTGCCTGTTGTGGAACCTAGGATCCCCATGCCAGATTTGTTTTTAGGGGATCGAGCTAAGTTTCAGAATTTCAAAAATAATTGTAAATTGTTTTTT